>OX460918.1:819920-985706 GCA_949788335.1 Salpingus planirostris | reverse complement strand
AAAAACTGGAAATAAGAAATTAGAAACTCGAACTTTTTTTAAATTGACGATTTAAATATTCGATTGTCATGGTTACCACCTGACGTTTTGCCCCCCAGTTCAGTTGTCACCAGGGACCGCGATTTTATGTCAAAACAGGGCTTGTTGAGTATCTACTATGTGACAAATCGCTGGTAAAAACCAATGACATTTTATACGGGTACTAGACGGCCAGCTTCGAGAAAAAAGTGGGTCCACTTGACGTCTAAACTGGGGGGCAAACCGTCACTGTCAAAATTGATTTAGGTTATGTTTCTAAAACTCCCGTGTTTGATAGTTTTTATAATTACAAGGAGTTTTTCTGATATTTATCATAAAGGAAATACTTGTTTTATGTTTACGACAACACGGGCGGTTTGAAAGTAGGACGGGTAGCAAAAATTACAGATCGTAAAATTTATTCAGATTTATGCTTATAATTACATACCGAAAGTAATGTACCTTTTCTCGTTTAAGGTGTGATAACGGTTATCATAACCGGGAATAACCGATATTTTCCCCATTTTTACAGCTTGCATCCAGAAAATAGTAAAATACCGAAGAGAATTCAAAGTCTCAACTAATTCTAGAACCATAACGGATTAACGGAACAAAACGAACGAAAACTAGAAACAGCACAAATTAAACAAGAAACGCGAAGCACAATTAACAATAAATAACGAAAACCCTGCGGAAATCACAAGAAAAACTGGAAATAAGAAATTAGAAACTCGAACTTTTTTTAAATTGACGATTTAAATATTCGATTGTCATGGTTACCACCTGACGTTTTGCCCCCCAGTTCAGTTGTCACCAGGGACCGCGATTTTATGTCAAAACAGGGCTTGTTGAGTATCTACTATGTGACAAATCGCTGGGGAGGGTGCACGCATAACCTAAAAGTCTGAAACAATTGAAGTCTGGGGGTTAAACAAGCGTTTCGAAGATAGTTACTATGTAATTGGCAACGCTGGATAGCTGTGTGGCATTTTTATTTGGCAATTACTTAACCTCATTTTTGGTGGTTTTATACGGGAGATTTTTCTCTCCTATTTTTTAGCTTATTTCCTCTAAAAACTATTCAAAAACAAGGCACTAGTCGGGCATTTTGAAGATAAACGCAGAAAACAAGCAAAAGGTGCAAAAATCGGGGAGACAACTGAACTTCAGGAAATTTGTATAATGTGTGATATTATAACTGTTATTTTATATCGTTTTAGCAACAATTTTATACGCTTACCTTAAAAAATATATAAGAAAACGGAAAGCAGTTGAAACTTGCGTGTATTTCATAAAAATATCCGAAAAACTGTTGAATTTAAATTCCCGCTGAAAAATTGACAAATATTTTTGACCTTTCAATGTTGCCGGTTTTAGTAAGCAACTGTTATTTAACCCCCAGACTTCAATTGTTTTAGGCTTTGAGGTTATGCGTGCACCCTCCCTATTGAAAAACAAAATCGACGGGTCCGAGCGTTTTCCGAAAATTTCAGCCGTTTTCAAAATGGCCGATCACACGCGGGATGAAAAATGTCAAAAATTTTGAGCGGTGATAACATTTTCTGACCTAGAAAAAATCGTAGAATCCGAAAATGCAAAAAAAGTCAGGTGTGTCCATTCAAAAAAACAAAGTTACGGTAATTTCCGGTCAAACCGGTAATGTTAGATAAACAAAAATTGCGTGAAAAGATGCTTCATTGAAAATCAAAATCGACCTGTCCGAGCGATTTCAAAAATTTCTACCCGTTCAAAAATTTGTAGGGGGGGGAGACTTTAGACGCGCACTGTACAGGGTGTCTTTGAAATACGTGTACAACGCGCTACCACATACTCCTGAGGTCAAAATAGAACGATTTAACCACAATGACCTCAGTCCAAAAGTTGATAATAAAAAAGTTACAGAGTGTTGAAATGAAAATTTTTATTTTCATTTTTTTGGGGAAATTTTTCAAGAAAAACAAATGAACCCTCCAAAAAGGGAGTTAAATTACTTTTTTCGTCAGGTGATTTGTTCTTAGCAAAGCAGTCATGGAATTAACTATTTGTCAGGCTAATGTGTTTTTCATGAAAAATTACCCCAAAAATTGGTGCGATTTTTGGGTAAAATCGACCATTCAAGAATGAATTATACCAAAACGGTGGACCGTAGCGACATCAAACAAGAGAACTTTTATTGAGTAAAATCATCAAGCAGTCGATTCCATTTATTGGAACATCGGTAATTTGAAGAGAGAAAAAGTTTAGACTGTCATTTACAAATGCTTGTAGCCTACGTAGCGCCCCCTAGGAAATGCAGCAAAACTGAGTTTAAATAAGTATTCCCCGTATCAAAAAACCCTCGTGTACAAGTTTTTGAATTATTATTCTCAAAACTTGACAAATTATTCAAGAAAATGCAAAAAAAAAATCATTTCAACACCCTGTAACTTTTTTATTATCAACTTTTGGACTAAGGTCATTGTGGTTAAATCGTTCTATTTTGACCTCAGGAGTATGTGGTAGCGCGTTGTACACGTATTTCGAAGACACCCCGTATAGTACTAGACCGGGAGCCGGCGACATTTTTCATTGTGTTATTTTTTGAAACTTGATTCATTTTTTATTCGATAATATTAATGTAGCTTATCAACAAAATTAACTCCTGCCATCTCGTTGACGGGACATCTAGTTTCTGCGAAAGATCTAAGTTTTGAAAGGAATGCATTATTGATGACTTTGATGTGTCAAGTTTTGACCAGTTTTGACGGGTGATAACAATCACAAGAGTATGATGTAATAATTACATGACACCAAGAGTTTCATTGTCAAACCAGTCTCTTGTCCCGGAGCTAGCGATATTTTCCATTACCACATTTTTTAAACCTATCCCAGGTAACACAGCGTCACGGCAAAATTGACGATCGTCACGATAAAGTCAAGTTTTAGTTGAAAAACTAACGTCACTTTTTAAACGTGACGAATTTGATGCGTTTTCCACAATCAGCATAGTGATGATATCCTCACTTCCCTAACCGTGACGATTTTTATATGATTTTCACATGACGAATAGTGACGATATCGTCACGTTAAAAAGTGAATAGAACGTTATGTGCTGAAACTATTGAAATGGACGATCTGAATCGACTATGGAAATTATATTATGATTATTTTACATATTGAATTTCAAAAATCATTTCAAATCCTCAACTTTTGGCATTATTCCATAAATTTTAGGAGGGATTACGAATACGTGACCATTTCGTGACTATATCGTGACCATAGCAAATTGGGATGGATAATCGATAAAGTGACTTAATCGTTAGGAAATCGTGACTATTAAATGCTTCAATCTTATTGGTGCATTTTTATAACAGTTTTCCTTCCGACACTTTGTAGTTTACGTTGTTGATGGCGGTTGTGGCTGATAAGCAGTCGTGCTTTTCCTAATTTTTGAATAGTTTATTGTTACGTGCCGGTCAAGAAAAGTTGGAAACCTTACTTTGTGAGTCATCCGAAAATTGAGGTGAGTTACAAATAATTATTTCGAAAAGTTTTCCTCAAATACCTATCAGCTATTCTTGTGAGAATGTACCTAATGTCGGGTTTTTGTTACAGTGTTAATCCGACAATATACCAAGGTGTGGCTATCAAGTACAACACAATAATCAATCTGGAACAAATCTCATAGAAGTCGCAGGGAATCGCTATCGAAAATCTTCAACTACCAACAGAAATCATCCCAGGGAATATGTTTGAAAGATTCTATTCAAAGATAAAATCAACACAGTGATTATTTTGTGAATTTGGATTTTTATCATTTAGGTATGTGGATAAAAATTAATACATTTATGTCATGCAAATTAAATAAAGATTTTAATTAAATGCAATCTTCCTATCTAAAGAACCCACGACATCCTAACGTCCGGTCGATATAAAAACGATATAACGGATAAGTGACGAATTCGTCACGTAAAAATGTCTCGAAATTGCAACGTTTTCAGATAACGTTTTCGTGACTTTTTCGAAATAACGAAAAGTGAGCGGTTTATATTAAAATCTGTGACGAAGTCGTCATGAATTAGTCAGAATTGATAGTGACGAAATAAAAAACTCGTGACTTTTTCTGTCACGAAAAAGTGACGTTTTGTTACCTGGGTATTTGGTTCAGCCTATGGTTCAGCTTTTATCATTAAGGCCGCGTTGTGTAAAGAAATTGAACCGGGTTCAAGCTTGAACTTGGTTCAATTTCTTTATGTGTGGAGTGTTCACCAGGCTACTTGAAAATATTTTAACATGTTTTTTCGAAAATCTTTTTCATGTTAACTTCTACAATTCTCCACTAAATGCAACTTTTTTGGCATTGATGGAAAGAGAAAAAAGTCTACTCCGACTTTATTGAGAATATTTTTACGGATTAAGTTGAAATAAAAAAAATTACCATCAAAGAAATACAATATTTAATAAAAAAATCAAAACTAATGCCATGTTGTAGCTGTAAAATTAATTTTTAAAAAATCCTACAAAATTTAGTGTCGCCAGCTCCCGGACTATAATTATTAACCTGCGGCTCAGGATATGATCTTGCCGCGAGGCAATAATGGTAAAGTTCTCCACCAGGGTGTATAATGTAGTATTGTTTCTCCGTATACCTATGTAGAAATCTATAAATAGCAAAATTATCGCAAGAGTATCGCGATACTTTTTTGAAGTATAGCGAATAGCATCGCGTTACTTTTTCAAAAAAGTATCGAGTATCGTATCGCAATTTCCTTTGAAAGGCTCAAGTATTTTCTTTTGCTTATTTTTTTTTTTTTTTGTAAAACGCGTGCTTTTTTTTGGTACAGAATTGCACATTGTTCAACTAACTCTAGGATTCGGGCATCCACGCACTTCTCCATTTCGCGTACTATTCGGAGTCGTCTACAGAAAATCAGGTGAAACTTGAAAATGTAGAACATGTTTGGTTAGAAGCGATGGAACGTGTCTTTTCGTTCGGGATAGATAGAAATGCGCAAGCGGCGTGACTTAGTATGGCGGTGGTATGGCGGCCCCCATGCAGTTAGTAGAGCTGTCCCAAATTATCTGTGCCCCAAGGTCAGATGCGCATTCGTACAAAACGCTAATAAATGAAACCAAATCTTGGGCTCAATATGGAGAATGTCAGTAGCGCCGATAGTAAACTTCCCCTTTGCGTTGAAATTACATGAAGAAAATAATAATTTGATTATTTTGCTGGTATTTGAATGTCTAATGGATAATTGAATATTTTCTGTCAATTATTGATTATTTATCCATCTGATATCATCATTATTTATGAATTAATAAATAATATATTGATTTCGGCCCCAACCCCAACCTGGTTACGCCACTGTCAACGCAGTTTCTATCTCCCATTTCCGAACTTGCCCGAAATTTCGTTCGGAACCTGCGCGAGCCGAGGCACAGAGAATTTGGGACAGCTCTATCTTGTCGGCATGGGAATAGCTATGACGTTTTATGACATCCGTGGGAGCGTGGTGTTAGGATCCGAACACCACGATTGGGAGAGATTTTTAGCACGCACCGACTTCCGAGGCAGAATCCGAAAATAATACTGAAATGTAAACCGCACCTCCTATGAGCGAATTTATTGTATCTTCGCACAACGCGATTCGCGATAACACTGTTGTTATACTAAAAACTTTCTGTCCGGCCTTAATGAAAGTTACCAAAGTATGCCATGTTAGTCATAATTTGACTATTGACCGACTTTTGCATACTGGCATAGCCTACTCTGAATACTTTCATGAAAGAACGCGCTGTATCTGCATGAACACTGTCGTTAGCGCATAAATACAGCTGCTGAAGCAGAAGGGACTAAAAATAGACCTGTTCATTACAAAACTTGTTTATTATCTATTATTAAATGTTAAGAAAGTAAGCACAATTATCATTATGAGAAGTAAACGTACAGAAAAAGTAGGCTGATACTTGAACTTTCAACACTTCTAAACAAAATATTTTTCCATTATGATTAAATAAATCTAAGCTTACAAGAAATGCAAATTTTATTCCATATCATCATCGAGAACAATAAGATCGTCATCGTCACCTTCTGGAGGATTCAATTTACGCCTTTTACAGGAAGATCCTTCTTGAGGATCATCTTCAGCCGAGTTATCAATTACCATTAAATCATCATCATCACTATCTTTTTCCTCTGTCTGGTCATCATTTATATTATCCATGTTTTGAGAGGACTGCCCATTTTCTTTCCCGTTTTCATCTTGTTTGGCTTTCAAATCTTCAGGATTTCCGATTAACTTGAACGGTGGGTCGTCCTTTTCTTTTGCTTCATAATGATTAACATTAATTGTGAGTTCATAATTTTGCAAGAAATCATCGACTTTCAAAACACTTCCATCAACAATTCCCAGTTCGCTCAAATGCTTATCGTTATTGATTTCGGTTTCTCCCTTTTCTGAGGAGATAACAACCACACCCTTCCCATCTAATACTGCATCCGGTGCGACCATATTCAAAGTGTTTTGTAAAATCTCTAGTTCAAATTCGCGCACTGTCATTTTTAAAGTGTTCACAAACACGTGAGCTGTCGGTTTAGGTGAACAAACATAGCAAGTCGGGTTAGCCATTTGGAGCTCATTATCAGCTGCCATTATCATTTTGGAATGGACCGATTTTTGTCTCAGATAGATTGCCGGACACTTTTCATACTCTTCTGACAACACTCGAAAAGCATACAGGACGACTAAGCCGGCGATAAGAGCATTGGCGGTGGCTATCGCTGGGATTATATTGCCAGCAATTGCTGTAAAACATCGAAAAGTAGTTATGCTGTTATTGAAGGAAAATTTGTGAGTACTCACATTTGACCTGAAATCCAGATTTTTGTGCAATCGAGAAAATGAATGATCGAATGTTGGCACAAGCTGTGACAAAATCCATTGCCGGTTTATCATCTTTATCCCAAACGAGGAACTTCTTACTTCCCAGGTCTTTTTTTAGACGTGAAATGGTTTCTGCAAACACTTCTGAACATTTACTTTCTGACCAAATTTGCATGTCTGACGCAATGTTTATGTTTTCACTGGATTGATCTCCGACTCGCCTCTTGGCCTCATCCCAAGATAAAGGAACTGGGGGCTTGCGAGTCTTCCACAAATTTTCTGTAATGACATATTCAAATTTTAGTCTCACGAATGAAAAAATGATGAGACATGTGACTTACCCATAGTGAGAAGATATTCAATGTCGTCATTAAAGAATTTATTGAAAAGTTTAGTGGGATCGTAATCAATATCTTGGGCCCACTGTCTTGTAGAAGTCCTTTGAATATTCCCTGCCTTGGTGACAGTGAAAGATCCATCTTTCTTCAGTTCCGGGTCTTCAGTATCCGGAGACACATCTTGATCTGGGTCTTCTTCGCCAAACAGTTGACTATGAAATTGTGAAATCACAATTGTAAAAAGGAATTATAAATCTTTATAAAACTTGCTTGAATAAATGTTTAGCCCACACAATGCAATGCACAGGCTCTGATGGAGTATTTCTTATTGTGCATCCAGGATATGTCTTCGTATGAGGTTTAGGTTGACACTCGTAACATTGTGTGGCCCCTTTCTTGATTAATTCGACTTGTCCAGAGTATCCGGCTGTTCCCGATTCAATCAATGGAACGTCGGCTGCTAAACACATACGATTTACATGGTTCCGTGCAGCTCTATTATCCAAAGCATTCAAGACTAAACTAAATCTCTTAAAGAAATTCACTCCATATTCTTGGCTGCAAATAGAATACCTGATTAGAATTATTTCTGGAATAGATTTGAAGCCAACCTACTTGAAGATGCTGTCATGATAAGCTTTAATCTGGATATTCTGGTTGAAATTTAGGATGCTTTCACGAGCTACTACAGCTTTAGATTTGCCCACATGCTCTTTTCGAAACAAGAACTGCCGGTTGAGATTGCTGACATCGATTGTATCTAAATCAATCTGAAAAATAACAACAATAAATAAATTTCAATCACAATGTTGTATAAGTAAGTACAATTTCGATATCTTGAAAGCCAGAAAGTGCTAAATTTTTCAGTATTTCACAGCCTATGCCTCCAGCGCCTACTACCAGGATTTTTGAGGAAGGGACAAGTTCCCGCACATTTTCCTCTAACACAACTGGTACAGATGACAGTTTCGCCATTATTATTACTATTCCTATATACTTTTGTTGGAAATTTTATGGAAATATTAAAAAAAATACGCAGACTATTTTGAGAGACCGGTAAATAGCATATAAAGCAACATGCATTCAACTTGACTAATGACTCCACTTCACTACACCAAAAATGGCCGAATGTCATTCAACTGTCACTAGTGTCACTTAGAAGTGCTCGGGAGTGAGAGGCGCGCCTGTCACTCATACCAGATACCAGACCTACCAGACGCACGTCACGCCCGACAATCGTCTTGCCGGGTCAGATCAGGGGTCAGATCCACTACTGCGACTGCCCAGTGCGGCGACATGTCAGTGCGGCGAAATGACAGTGCGGCGACGATCCAGAAAGGCGACTCTCAAGGTCATTGTTGGTGCTGCCAACATGACGGAATACTGACGTATTACTGGTTGCGTATGAATAATTTTTCGGATTTTTCTGGACTGCGCAAACAAATTTTTTCCAATCTCTGGTAGAAGAAGATTGTGTGCAACACGTAGGTAAAGCACGTCATAAAGAAAGCTGGATAGCCAAAGGTTGGTGGTGGGGGGTAGCACTAATCCAGTAATCCTAACGATATGGAGGCTGCCATACTAAGTCAATTTTAGTGACTTTAGTTATTTAAGGTTGCTAAAACTCTAGGTTGGCATTTCATAAGTTACTGTAACTGTCGTTCGGCCATACACAAACCATGGTTTGGGGTCGGGTCCACTACTGCTCTGCCCAGTGCGGCGAAATGACAGTGCGGCGACGGGGATCACTACATTAGACAGAATACCCATTGGGCCAGGGTCTACTATTGAGCGGAATGGACGTTGGGCGGAATACCCATTCGACCATTCTCCCGTTCGGCGGAAGTTTCAGTGGTACCCAAACCGTGGAATGAAGTGCTGTCTGATAGGTGACGTAAAAGCCCTATTTCGAACCAATATTTGAACGAAAAGTAACTCTTGAATCTTGAATGAAGGTATTTATAGGTATGTATAGTATATGAGAAACATGTAAACTCGGATGAACCGAAATCCGGATTGAAGGATTGTAGCACACCATATGGATTAATACCCTATTAGATCTGATCTAAATACCGAGACATCAAAAAAATCTTTCATAAAGGGAGGCTATGAGAATCGTTCTGTCTCATCTAAAAACTACTCAAAATGACTCAAAGCATAGAGCATAGAGAGAGAATGAGAGTCATAGCCTGCTCCCTTTATGAAGGATTTTTTTATGTCTCTGTAGAAACTTGATCGCCGCGCGGTCTTTCAATGAGAGTCTATATTTAGTGTTTATAAACACTTTCCGTAAAATTTACAATTTTTGGTAGCGCAAGTCATCGATAAAATAGCCCATAACTCCTGTCCCGAGTTATGTGATCTCACAATGTAGCTAGCGTTTCGTGAGCTTATTGACAGGGACTTGAAATCTGTGATAGTGATTGGTTATAGAGTTAGCTAGCGAAAAGTTAGCACAACTCGAGATTTGGCCCCTGAACGGTTCATCTCTGCAAAGACTTCAAAGAAGTGGCTCTTTTTCGAGAGAATTGATTCTGGAATCTAAATCACCAATTGAAATACCAAATTTTCAGCGGGCAAAAAACTTCCAATGGAAAATGTAACACGCCGGGCCCCTGTAAAGGGAAATCGGTACTTCGCCCCGGGAAAATTGTCACAAAAAATGTCACAATGTGACACCTTAATAGCGCAGACTTCGTGGAAAATCGCGTTGAAAAATCTTTGATAGTTTTTGAACAGTGGCTAAAAAATTGATTGAAATCTACTCAACTTTGAGGGTCTGCAGTCTGTAACTTTGCGTACAGACACCAGAGAGAAGGTATTACCTTCTCTCTGACAGACACTTTCGATCAAACACTTTTTGAACATTACGTTTTCATTTTGAGTGGAGAAACTGCGATTTAACCAAAATGACCTTAGCCCAAAAGTGGATAATAAAAAAGTTAGGTATAAAAATTTAAATTTTTATTTTACATACTTTTTTCAAGTATTTATTGTCAAGTTCTAGGAATATCAATTCAAAAATTGGTACAAGGGCCGGTTTTTTTGGTATGAGGAGTAATAATACGGGCCCAATTTTACTGTATTTCCTAGAGGGCTACAAGAACCTGTAAATACCGCTTAACTTTTGTCCCCTTCAAGATAGGTACCGAAGTTACAATAAATGCAATAAATTGCCTTAGAATTTTACTCTTGTTTTACACTTGATTGATGTCGCTACGATGCACCGTTCTGATGGAACTATTATAACTTCTTTAAAGATCAATTCCACCAAAAAATCACATTAATTTCTGATGGGGTACTTTCTCTTGAAAAACTTACAAGCCTGGCAAAGAAGTAATTTCGTTACTTTTTTTGCCAGGTGATTTGTTTTTAGCAAAACAGTGATTTAATGAACTCTTTGCCAGGCTCATTTGTTTTTCATGAAAAATTACCCCACAGAAATTAGTCAGGAACTCTGGTTCAATATGCCTAGATATGTACAATATAATTGTTGAGAAATGGTATCTAGAGTTTGAGTTGCAGTTGCACCGGGGTAAAATTATTGTACAACACACCATCCCTGTTTTGGAATTCAAGTTTGTAATTTAATTTCACCGATTTGATCTCGGTTGATCGAATTACGTTTCCTACGTTCAGGTTCTCCAATCCGGATTTCGGTTCATCCAAGTTTGCATTTATTACATACTTTTTTTCAAGATCAAGATTAGAGGTGTTACTTTCTGTTCAAATAGTGGTTTGGACTTGCGGGCTTATTCTGTATGGCCATAGAAACTGTTCAATATTGAACATCGCAAATTAATACAGATTCGTTGTGTTCTTCCAAACTTAGTAAGAATAACCATTAAACTGTTACATTCGTCTCAACATTAAATATTTCTGTGATTCCTGACAAGTTTTAAATTTTTATAACCGATTTTATAAAATTCTTATTCAATCCATTGAATTTATTTCTCAATTTCCTGGCAAGTCACGGAAGCACTTGCCAACTTCTAATTCAATATTGAACATAAGTGACACTGTTGCCAGCTGTTTTTAAGGAATTATTTGAAATGAACCAATGAACAGCTCCAAAATAAGCATCTAGCGTTCAATAATGACCTGTTTCAATGGTCATACAGAATAAGACCGTTGGACTTGAACGATTTATGTCACTGTTTGGGTACCTCTGGAAATTCCACCCAACCTCCATTCCGCTCAATGGGTATTCCGCCGAATAGGGGTGACCCGACAACCTTGGAAGTTTAGGGATCTTGGTCGGGCGTGACGTGTGTCTGGTATGACGAGTGACAGGCGCGCATCTCACTCGGTGGCGTCACTACGGCGCTGCCCAGTGCGGCGAGTGAGAGGCGCGCCTCCCTGTTGAAAATGACCCATTAAAACCAATAAAAATTTTTTGATTGGATTTCATCGGTTTTAGCTCGGTTTTTGTCCATTGGGATACTCCATTAAATACCAATCAAAATACTATTGGGCAATACCAATGGATATCAATATGGTTTTCATTGGGGTATCCCTGTAACTCCCAGCCAAAACCCATGAAATCCAATGACAATCATATCTGGAAATCACAGTACTAAACAATAAAACGAAACTGTTTTTATATCGCATTTTATTGGTTTAAACCAGGTTTTTTTCATAGGGATATCCCAATCATTAACAAAAATTGGTTTCCATTGGGAAATACCTTTAACCAATAGATACAATGAATTCAATTACAATCTTATCTGGAAATAATCACAGTATAAAACAATGAAAGAAAATCGAGTTTATCCCTGCCTTGGTGACTCTTTTCATCCCTTGATAATTATCACCTTTTCAATTGTTTCTTCTGGTTAACTCAAATGATGGAATCGTTCTTCGATTGAATGTCCTCCTCTCCCACGACAACGGAGACGCTACCATCGAAAACGCCGTGGTTGCATTTACTTTGCAGATCTGCGCAAAAATTACTACATACTTGATGAATTAATCACTTCACTGTTATTATAATAATAGTTTATCAAAGAACAGCCGTCGCCAACGCGAACACACAATAACACAACAATCACAACACCACAACACAACACCTCAAACAGCGAAGATGCCCGGCCGAATCCAATCAATGGCCTAATCGATGCACGACGCCGCTGTGCTCTGCCAGCAGTCGGCACTGCCGGCACGTTGGCATGGCGTCGTCAACTGCGCATGCGTACGCGAAGAACACGTTTGTTTACCCTGTCCTTTTCACTCCTACTACACACAAATATGACTGAAGGGAGAGATGAAGAAAGTTCGTTGAATACGACGAGACTGAAAATTCCCCAACTGAGTGTGGATTGGTGCATTTTCTGGTTCACGCACCAATAGAAAAATCGGATTCGCGCCGCGTAATTCAAAACGAATTCATATAGGTACTTAAGTACGTACTTGTGTTTACAAATCAAGGTCCATATTGGTAACAATTTTTTTCCATACAAACTGAAAATCAAATTAGAAAAATTGAAACCAATTTTCGTTTTCCATTTGAATTATTGTGAATTATTATATCATTGAAAATCCACGCTAAAAATGTTGTTTTCTAATTTCATTGGGAAATATCCTTTTAAAACTATTGGAAAACACTTTATTTCATACTGGATATTCCCAATAAGTTTTCATTGATATTTCCAATTGGGAAATTCTTATTCATCGGCTTCCCAATTAGAACCAATATAAACAACTACTAAAACCAATATCTGAGGAAATAATCAAATATTGTTGTGATATCCCGATTCAAGTCTTGGTGGTTTATTATCGTAAATTCACGATCAAAATGATGTTTTTAATTGTATTGGGAATATCCCATTAAAACCAATTAAAAATACTTCATCACGTTGCATATTGGGCATTTCCAATGTGATCCATCAACATTTTTAACTGGGAAATTCTTATTCATTGACTTACCAATTGAAACCAGTGAATAACCATTAAAACCAATATCATCGTGAAATGCCAACAAAACCCAATAAAATAGTTATCGGGCAAAAACTCAATTCCAATCAAAACCGATATGTTCTATTAAAACCAATTCAACTGGAGTAAAATTCTAATTGGTCTTAATTGTTTCATATGGGTCATTTTCAACAGGGCTGTCAATCGTCGTACCAGACAACGTTGGCGCCCGACAATGGTACGAAAGCCTGCGGATGTCACCACACTTCTGTTTTAACAACTCGTTATTTCGAGTTGTCAACAGACTTGTCCATTTATGACTTTGACATTGGCCGAAACATTTGAGAGTTATCTTCACAACCAATCAGAAACGATAACGCTAGTTCTATCCAATAGAAATCATAGAATTTGCCCGAAAAATAAATTTCTGTCATCTCTCAGTCATAGAAAACAACCCTACTCGCATAGGGAGGGTGCACGCATAACCTAAAAGTATGAGGATTAAACAAGCGTTTCCAAGATAGTTGCTATGTAATTGGCAACGCTGGAAAGCTGTGTGGCATTTTTATTTGTCAGTTACTCAACCTCATTTTTGACGGTTTCATACGGGAGATTTTTCTCTCCAATTTTTTAGCTTATTTCCTCTAAAAACGATCCCAAAACAAGGCACTAGTCGGGCATTTTGAAGATAAAAGCAGAAAACAAGCAAAAGGTGCAAAAATCGGGGATACAACTGAACTTCAAGAAATTTGTGTGATGTGTGATATTATAACTGTTGTTTTATATTGTTTTAGCTACAATTTTATACGCATACTTACCTTAAAACAAAATAAGGAAACGGAAAGCAGCTGAAACTTGCGTGTAATTCATAGAAATATCCGAAAAACTGTTGAATTTAAATTTCTGCTGAGAAAATGACGAATATTTTTGAGTTTTCAATGTTGCCGGTTTTAGTTAGCAACTGTTATTTAACTCCCAGATTTTAATAATTGTTTTAGACTTTCAGGTTGTGCGTGCACGCTCCCTAGGTATCGAAACCACATCAAAACCTGGGACCGCTGGAATACGGCTGTAACTTAACGTCACTTCGTTCCTTGACAAGACATAAACAGCTGATGAACTCATGAGGTGGGGGTAAAAAAATCTGATGTCATAATTACGACCATTACGACGGACTAAAAGTGTCGTTTGTCGTTTAATTCTAATTGATTGATTCAGAAGAAGTTGAATTTAAACCTATTCTCATACTCTTTATTATCATGCACATAAGTATCATGTTCATGCAGTGTTTGTGCGAATCTAAACATTAACAGAGTGCCCTCTATCCATTTGTTTTTGTGCCATGTGAAAAAAAGGAAATTGAGAGTGACACAACACCAATAGCCTGCCAGTAGAAAATCAAAAAAGATGAAGTCCAAAGCATTTGGTAGTAATGTAACGTTACTTTTTCTACTTATTTGGAGTCTAGCGTTTTGCCAGGATGAGAGTGTCTCACTAAAGCCGACGATAAAAGCCGTATTAGCGGACAACTCAACAACTTCCAAACCTGAACTCAAGGCAGAATATAAGAATGTTTCTACTACACCAGGATTGAATAATAATACAGTGGGTCTATATTCAACTACAACAACTGATAAACCAGAAAATGTTACCATACCAAATATAATTATCAATAATGGAAACTCGACTAAACCAAGTGATGCCCTGAAGATTAGCAATGGAACAATTAGTGCAACTGTACCATCTCCAGCTAATAACAAAACCAATATGAGCTCAACCACAGTGGCAGCCGATCCAGTTCTACCCGATAAAGGTGCCGCAGAAGATGAACACAACAGTTCCATGGCGATTTTCTTCGTATTGTGTGTACTGGCGTTGGGGATCTTGCTGATTCATCTTATGCTTCAAACTGGCTTTCAATACGTACCTGAAAGTGTGGTGATTGTGTTTTTAGGGGCTTTAATTGGCATGACTATGAACGCTCTGTCAAACCGTAACATCAGTAATTGGAGAAAAGAGGAGGCCTTTTCGCCGACAGCATTCTTTTTAATATTACTTCCGCCCATCATTTTCGAATCTGGATACAATTTACACAAGGGAAACTTCTTTCAAAACATCGGCTCGATTTTAGTTTTTGCCATTCTGGGCACGACAATTTCCGCTTTCGTCATCGGTTTCGGAATTTATTTCCTGGGCTTAGCAGATGTGGTCTATCGTTTGAGCTTTGTGGAATCTTTCGCGTTTGGATCCCTGATTTCGGCGGTCGATCCTGTAGCTACTGTTGCGATTTTCCACGCGCTAGACGTCGATCCAGTATTAAATATGTTGGTCTTTGGAGAGAGTATTTTGAACGATGCCATTGCAATCGTATTAACTACGGCAGCTCTGGAATCGAATAACCCATTCATGTCAACCGGAGAAGCTATCGTTATTGGAATTCAACGATTTTGCCTCATGTTTTTCGCCTCGGCCGGCATCGGTGTAGTATTCGCCCTTGTAAGTGCTTTACTGCTGAAACATGTGGATCTGCGTAAAAATCCGTCCTTGGAATTCGGCATGATGCTCGTTTTCACTTATGCCCCGTACGTTTTGGCCGAGGGCATCCACCTCTCTGGTATAATGGCGATTTTGTTCTGCGGCATAGTAATGTCCCACTACACCCATTTCAATTTGAGTACTGTAACCCAAATCACCATGCAACAGACGCTGAGGACGTTGGCTTTTATAGCGGAAACATGCGTTTTTGCCTACTTGGGTCTGGCCCTCTTCAGTTTTAAACACAGAGTGGAACCCGCTCTGATTGTGTGGAGCATCGTCTTATGCCTGATAGGGCGTGCCTGCAACATCTTCCCTTTGGCCATTTTGGTGAATCGTTTCCGTGAGCACCAAATTACGAAAAAAATGATGTTTATTATGTGGTTCAGTGGCCTCAGAGGGGCAATTTCTTACGCCCTCAGTCTCCATTTGAACTTCAGCGATGAAACTCGACACGTTATAATTACGACCACCTTGATTATCGTTTTAGTAACGACTTTGTTTTTTGGCGGTTCTACGATGCCGTTGTTGAAATTTATGCAAGCGGGGAAAAATCCGTCCAGACGTTTGAAACGACGCAAGAAAGATCGAGAGGTCACTTTGAGTAAAACCAGAGAGTGGGGCCAAGCTTTGGATTCGGAGCATTTAAGCGAGACCACCGAGGGAGAAATGGAGGTGTCTTTCGTTTCCGATCGAATAAAAGGATTCGCTAAATGGGATTTGAAGTATTTCATTCCATTTTTCACCAGGAGGTTTACCCAGCAGGTAGGCGACACACTTTTTACATTTTCATGTTTTTTTCATTTCTATTTTCATTTGATATGTAATCTGTGACAAGGTTCGATAGGGGTAATAAGCATGACCAGTGTTTGAATTAATAATTTAATCAATGTCATCACTATACGGGGTGTCTTTGAAATACATGTACAACGCGCAACCACATACTCCTGAGGTTACAGGATGTTGAAATTAAAAATTTAGTTTCCATTAAAAAAAAATAATTTGTAAAGTTTTGGGAATAATAATTCAAAAATTGGTACACGAGGTTTTTTTGATAAGTAAGTACGGGAATATTTATTTGGATTCAGTTTTACTGATGTTTTTTCTAGGAGGCCTCGTACGCTACAAGAATTTCCAAATGACAGTCTTAACTTTTTCTCCCTTAAAATTACCGAGGCCCCGATTCACGCAATCGACTGCCTGATGGTTTTGCTCACTGAAGGTTTACTTGTTTGATGCACCGTTTTGGAACTATTCACTCTTGAATTGTCCATTTCACCCAAAAATCGCACCAATTTTTAAGGACAGATTCAAAAAATTTAAATCAAAATGTCAACACCCTGTAACTTTTTTATGAAAGGCCGAATTGAAATAATTAAGTTCTTGATTTCAGTCATTTGAAACGAAGTCAACTGAAAAGAAGCAAAAATCTTTTACGATTGAAGAAAAATTTAAAGTGGATGTCCGTTTGTCATGCAGGAGAAAAATTTGTTAAAATTATGATTGTGTTTTGAGTTGTCCCGAGGCCGTCGTTATACCCGATATCACAGACTAGCCGGTATCTACTATACAATTAGGACAATTTGGCAAGAGATTAAACTTTTAGACAATTAATGGAACTTTAAATAGACCTGTTAAAAAATTGAAGTTTGTTACCAAAAAATTGAAATTCACGCAATTTAACATTAGGAGGACTACATCTTCGAGTGACTGTATTTTCATCATATCACAAACACTTGTAGTCTATCATGAAGGGGAGACATTACAGTTGTTTCATAATTTTTTATGATGCGGTTTTGGATTTTTTCAATAAAAACCTACTTTACTACCTCAACTTTGAAGCCGTCTATCTCCTCACACCAACAATTTTTACCTAAGCAAAATAGGTCAAATCGTCATATTTTCCGACGATCAGTATACGGTTAAAGTTTGTCGGTGGAATTGTGAGACACCCTGTATAATAGGAAATTAGCCTGCAATAAGTTGCCTGATGATTCCTCTATAAAAACGATGAAAAAAGTTCTAATGAACGTATGTCGAGAATCGTTTCCTAAGGGAGATATACCCCCTGAAAGGTAGGCCCCCTATGATGGTTTATGTTAAATATCTCCAAAACTGTTCAAGATTAAGAAATCATATTTGGTTCAATTATTAACCTTTTATGCTCAACAAAATGGACTAAAAAAGAATTCAAAATTTCCACCAGGGGCGGGTCATCTAGGGGGGGCCGTGGTAAAAAATCTTCCTAACGTTCTTGTGTGATGTTTTTTTCGTGTTTGAACCACATATTATGAAATTATGAGGTTTTTTATAAAAAAAGGTACTCTTGGTAAACATCGATAGGAGGCGCCACATTCGAAATAAACGAGGAAATAAATCAATTTTAACATTAAATTTTGTTTCTAATTTCTGTTGAAATGAGCAGTATTTTAGTCAAGACATCATGATTAGCAATCTAACATCACTAACCATATCAAAGACTTGGACATTAATTAAAAAATGCAACATTTAGGATAGAAAACGTCGCCCCAGATCTTACGACGTGACACCCCCGTAATAGTTGGAAAGGTTTTCCTCGAATTCAATGTAAAATGTTGTATTATTTGTTGAATTTTCAAATTTTAGTAAATGTCAGATTGTTATTCAAGCTGTCTTGACTAAAATACTGCTTGAAATGTAACATTTCAACAGAAATTATAAAAAAAAATTAATCGATGTTTACCAAGAGTACCTTTTTTCTATAAAAAACCTCATAATTTCATAATATGTGGTTCAAACACGAAAAAAACATCACACAAGAAAGTTAGGAAGATTTTTTACCACGGCCCCCCCTAGATGACCCGCCCCTGGTGGAAATTTTGAATTATTTTTTAGTCAATTTTGTTGAGCATAAAAAGGTTAATAATTGTACCAAATATGATTTCTTAATCTTGAACAGTTTTGGAGATATTCAACATAAACCATAATAGGGGGCCTACCTTTCAGGGGGTATATCTCCCTTAGGAAGCGATTCCCGACATACGTTCATTAGAACTTTTTTTCATCGTTCTTATAGAGGAATCATCAGGCAAATTATTGCAGGCTAATTTCTGGACACCGTGTATACAGCATTGAAAACTCTTTCTACCACTATTTCATTTTTTGAAATCGGTCAAAAATAAAAAAGTTACAGGTATGGAAACTTTTCATATTACACAGTGTCACGATATAAGATAACTCTGGTATTCCGACTACCGCTTCAACGCGTTGGCTGGCGTGCGACCGTTTTCTGGTCAAACAGTGGGAGAGAGAGGTATGGAAAGAGCCAAGACTTGAAAGAGCGCGCACATGTGGTCCGAAAACCCGCGACTCCTGCCTGTTCCCGTACTGTTTGAGATAATTCAAGTTTTATTGATTCTTAGTACATTTTAAGCGAATAGCTTCTATAATAGTTATAATCATAGACAACTTCTAGACCGCCTACTCATAAGGAAAAAATTGTCCGGGCTTTTTGGGTGATGGACGCAGTTAATAGATGGCGCTGTCCGAAAAACACCGCCGCCTTGACGGGGTTCCTTCTTTTCCAATTTATTTATTTCTTATTGTCATTTTGATAAATTCGAAAAATCCAAAAAATTTTTGCTTCAATTTTATTTTATTTCGAAAATAATTTGTTGGCAGTCACAAAATACAATGATAAATTGAATTATTTTTGGCTTACGAATTGTCATCAACGATTCGCACTTGAGAAATAGGGAAGGTAAATATGATACAGCTTCGCGAGCAGTTTTGCGATGCGAAGTTCTTGAGTTCAGCCTCCCTCGCTGGTTAACCCATTTTTATCACCTTTACATTCAAAAATTAGGCTAATCCCTTTTGGTGGATAACTGCAGAAATGATTATTCTCAAATTTTTCGCAGAATTCATCTCCGTTCTCAGAGCCGCGCTAAGCTCAACGGCCGCCCGTGTTCGAAAACATGAATTGCCGCCCCATTTATGGAATGACCAAATTATTTTTATTATTGTAGAGTCTCTGGTATTTTTTGTTTCTGGTAAAAATTACCAGAATAGAAATTTTTTAAAAAGTGTAGGCGGAAAAGCGTCGCAGGCGAAATTTTTTGGTAAATTTACCCAACTTTTGCAGGTTTAGCCAATTTTTGTAGCCAACAATTTGCTCAAAATTATCAGAAAATGTTAAGTTTAAGGAAAGTATTCTCAGTAAATGCGACGCAAGAGAAAAACTTTGCTAAATTTAGTAGTCTTTTGAGGTCTTAGCCAACTTGGAAAATGTTTTAGGAAGGTCATGACTCATGACTCCCGTGACGTCTTTCTGTATCCGCCACTGGGGGAGTGCTGGCCCGCACAAAAAGCCAGTCAGAGACGAAAAAAAAACATCGGCGCATCAAAAAACTGGGTGAAGACAAGTCTAAATTCTTATACAAGTGATGAATCGCTTATTGGATTAATCCACGGAAACTGGATCAATTATTGATTAATGAAAGATTCTATGAAATTATGATTTTTTTCTTCTGAATTCTCACACGGACGTAATGAATTTGGCCGCCCGCGTTTTAAGAACGCCTGCGACACCCGCTTAGCGCGGCCCTGTCTGTTCTGACCTGTAATTGAAATTTTGGACAAATTTCATCACCATTTATTAATTGATGTATCACTTACATTCCTATGGCGTGGGAAATCGTGTTGCACCGCTCCTATACCCACATATTTGTCGCAGACGAAGCGATATCGGATTTACTTTTAGAATTTTCAGAAATTTTTGAAAGTTCTTTTTTCATTTAATCAAAATCCGGTTACTACGCGATGATTCAATAATACTACCACTAATTAAACAATTAAAAATTACTCCTGTCGCCATCTATGAACTGCGTCCAATTTACGGAGAAAAAAACAAAGCCTGCTACTCATCTGTAGGAAAGGTAATCTGTGGTTGTAATACATGAACATAAGTGGGTCTATCGTGCGCCAGATAGTGAGTCTTTGTCGCCCGCGCTTTTACCGATTTTTGGACCTCGCTGCGCGCGGCAGTCGGAATACCAGAGTTATCTTATACCGTGCACAGTGTATATGGTCGGAAGCCACGGATGTTTTCTTTGAGACGTCCGTGTCCGTGTCCGTGTTTGTGTTGTTTTCGTTCGAATTTTCGTCTACAATAATGAATATGCGGTGCTAATTATGCGACGTTGCGAAGCTTAAGGTTCTCGTAATGGAATTCTCCGCTAAATTTACTCTCCCAGTGCCTCTTTTTCAATAGAACTTTTAGCTTGAGATCTTAGCTATCCAAAGAGCCCTCGACGACTTTAGTACGTGATCTAGTTTTCGGGTCACATCGAATTCATTAGATCAGGCCAATAACGATCAAAATTTTTGATCGATGATCGCAAAAAGTTAATCACTTAAGGAGGACATCCTGAAAACCTGGACTTTTCTACCTAAAACACCCTGTATACCATGGGTGAATAAAGAAAAGTTGTTTTTTCTTAATTGGGGTCGAAAATGTACCAACACGACACCTCGCGGGTTTATTTTGAATCAGTCAGAAGTCGTTGACTCTCATTCTCTCTCTATCCTTTTAGTAGTTTTCAAATGAGACAGAACGATTATCATAGCCTCTCTTTATAAAGGATTTTTTTGATATCTCTGTATTATTTACATTTACCCTGCGATTAGGAGGTTTTTTGAGATTCTATTATCATGATTTGTGTAAATTGCCTATACAGGCTGATTCAAAATTGTGGGGCCAATGCTTCAGGGTAGATTCCTCTCGTCAAAATAGTGAGAAAATTCCCTATAAATGGGGGTCTGCAAGTGGTAAATAAGGGAGGAGTTATCAGGCCTCAAAGTCTGCTGGTGGCCAATTTATTTTCGCTTATAACACGCCTATTTTATGGTTTAGGACTTTCAGGTTTTGTAAATGAGAAAAACAATTGAAAAACCAAGTGTTGAATCCTTTGGCGACCCATGAATACCGTGGTGAGTGATCAAACGAACCAAAAAAGAGGTCATCGGCAGATAAAATTACGATTATTTTGTGGCGGAAAGTATTTTGACTGTTTTCGGTGATTTTTCCGCTTCAGTCTACTTTTTCAATTTTAGAAAATGTAGGGGTACCTTGGGGTAAATGTTAGTAGTTTTCGAGATATTCGTGATTATACAGGCTGTTTGATAAAAACTCCAGAACGCCACAGTTTCTTTGGTTGTGATCCGATTTCAAAAACCCATCAACAAAAAATTATTAATTTTTCATGAACTATACAAATGAAGCTTGTTGCCAAATTTTTTCTCTCAATTTATTTTTTTAACATTGGTGAATTTAATTTTTCATGAATAAAGTACGATTACTTCTAATTCAAAATTGTAGTATGTATTTTTCTCTTCGCTATGGTATGTAGAAAGTGGTCATATTTCCAATGTTTATCAAAGAAAACGCCTAAGATGTTTCGCCCGATTTGATTTAATTAAAAAAAAATGTCAGTTTCAGGAGTGCTTTAGATTCCAGAGCAAACGTGAAAATGACGTTTTTTGTTCAATCTGGGGAAGTCTAGGGAATCATTTTTTGCGTTTTTCTGGTGATTATTAAGAAAAATAAACTTTTTTATTGACCGATTGTATACAAAAAAATATCTACTTTAACTTTGAGTTGGAAATAACTGCGTTTTATTATTAAAAAAGTTAAATTCACCAATGTTGAAAAAAAAAGTTGAGGGGAAAAATTTGGCAAAAAGACCTATTCGTAGAAAATAAAAATAAATCATTTTTTGTTAATGGGTTTTTGAAATCGGATGACAACCAAAGAATCTGTGGCATTCTGGAGTTTTTATCAAACAGCCTGTATGAGCTTTTGCATAACGGGTGTTGGTAGCCGGAGCGGGCGACAAGAATGAGATCAACAATCGTTTGTAAATAATAGTTATTTATGTATCAAGGGCGTAAGAAAGCGTTTACGGCCCGGTCGTAAAATTGAAGCCGGAGGCGCAGCCGAAGGCTTTAACACGACAAGGGCCCTACACGCTTTCTTACGCCTGAGGTGCGTACAACATTTTGTTCTTCACTTGACTGTAATTTGCTATTTTTGTCTGTGCTTAGAGATATGTAAACAAGTGCGTAACAACCGGCGGGCTTTTTCGGAGGGCATAAAGTTTATGCCCTCATGAAAAGCCCGCCGGTTGTTACGAACTTGTTTACATATCTCTAAGCACAGACAAAAATAGCAAATTACAGTCAAGTGAAAAGTAAAATATTGTATGTGTTACCGTCAAAACCCGAAATCAGTTAAAACTAGTTTTAACTAGTGAAAACTAGAATACACGAGCCGTATTTGAGAAACCTAGTATTAACTAGTCAATTCTAGAAATCACCATGGGCATTTGGTAAACCTGGTTTTCACTAGTGAAAACCCGAAGTAACCAGCTGACTTTGTAAATACCCGAATCGTAACTGTTTTTCGTTCAAATTCGCTTTTTTACTGATAAGTTCAGGGAAAACCAGTTCTAACCAATGCATGATTGGTTAATACTAGTTCTAGCAGAATCTCATTATTAAAATCGTGAATTTACTAGTTCTCATCTACATTCACACAGAATCACTATATGTTTAATTTGGTTTTCATATTGTTTTGCCAAGCGTACTTCTACTTACAATAATCCAAGCCCTATGTAAAATCATTCGTCACTTACTACATACTCACCTACCTACAGGGTTGTTCAATTAAGATGCCCGCTCGAATTTTCTGCCACAATACCAACACGAGAAAAAAATAAATCACAAGGATATGTAGCCTAAAATTTTAGCTTCAAAATGAGCTCTAACTGAACTTTCTAGGTCTTTTAGTTTCTTGATTACAGCAATTAATTGGAACAAAACATGGTCCATTGAAAGTTTTTGATCGTTAATCGCATAAAGTTTCAAACCAAAGTCAGAGACCGAAACAAGAGCTTTCCGCTCCGGCTACCGATCCCCTTCTTGCAGAAGTTCATAAAATGATGAATATCTCGAAAACGACCAGCATTTGCACTGAGGTACCCCTACATTTTTTAAATTGAAAAAGTACACTGAAGCTGAAAAATCACTGAAAATTGTCGAAATACTGAACGCTACAAAATAATCGTGATTTTTATCTGCCGATGACCTCTTTTTTGGTTCGTTTGATCACTTACCACGGTATTCATGGGTCACCAAGGGATTCAACACTCATTTTTTCAATCTTGTTTCTCACATACCTAACCTGAAAGTCCTAAACCATAAAATAAGCGAGTTATAAGCGAAAATGAATTGGCCACCAGCAGATTTTGAGACCTAATACCTCCCTTATTGACCACTTGCGGACCCCCCTTTATAGAGAATTTTCTTACTATTTTGATGAGAGGAATCTGCCCTGAAGCGTTGGCCCCACAATTTTGCATCAGCCTGTATAATATCCCAGAAAACCGTCAAGTTCACAATTTTCATTTAGTTTTTCGTGAAGTTATCAGTTTTAGAAGGTGAGAGGTTATGGTAATGAATTGATTATTTTGATGCTAATTTTGTTCATAGATTCGTTTTTTTCACTTCAAATAATGCTGAAATGGTTGCACCTCACGAAAGGGCGCTGATCCTTCTTTACATTTTCATCATTTTCCACCTCCGGGAAGTGGAAAAGTGTTACGCTCCAACAAGATGGGAATTGTGGAAGCTGTGGATAGGCTATTTGGAGTTGCGTTTAGATATTGGAAAACTACACCTAATCGTAAATAACATTGGATCAATCTAAAACATGAGAAATGAAAATAAAGATTGGTTAATTTTGAAAACTGTTACTCACAATTAACTACAACGAAAAATTGGTACTGTTTCAGTTATGTTTGAGTCTTATGAACATTTCCCACACGGAAACCCTTGAAAAAAGTCGAACAGCCGCAAGTAAAACGCACTAACTCACGGAAAAACCGCACTAAAACCAATTAATGTCAAAAAATTACGACTTTCGGCAAGTGTTTGCAGCGCCACCGTCGGTAATTCTCGACCCCAATAATCATCAGAAAAATGCATAAAATGATTCGCCAGATTGGGTCGGATTAAACAAAAAACATCATTTTCACGTTTGGAATCCAAATCACTCCTAAAACTGGATTAAAAAAAAATTAATTTCAATTCTGACGAAGATTCTCGTCAAATTGGCGAAAATTCCGTCGAAAAATTTTTGCTAGTTTTTGAGCTGGATTGGAAACATTGATCTGTCTCCATCCTTGTCACTCTCATGTAAAACATCGATTGACCGTCTCTATCCGAAATTGCAACCTTAAATACGCTACAATCAGCAAGCGAGTTTAGTAACCGACGGATACACGTCGAAACCTTGCGGTTCAGTCCCTTGATCTGAATTTGGATAACTTGTCAAGTTTTTATAATAATAATTTAAAAATTGGTACACGAGGGTTTTTTGGTACGGGGAATCTTTATCTGGACTCAGTTTTGATGTATTTTCTAGAGGGCGCCACGTTCGCTACAAGAATTTCCAAATGACAGTCTTAACTTTCTCTCCCTTCAAATTACCGATGTTCCAATAAATGAGATCGACTGTCTGATGATTTTACTGAATAAAAGTTCACTTGTTTGATATCGCTATGATGCACCGTTTTGGAACTATTCACACTTGAATATTCGATTTCACCCAAAAAACCCTCGTGTACCAATTTTTAAATCATTATTCCGAAAACTTGAGAAGTTATTCAAAAAATGAATATAAAAATTTTCATTTCAACACCCTGTAACTTTTTTATTATCAACTAAGGTCATGTTGGTTGAATCGTTCTATTTTGACATCAAGAGTATGTGGTAGCGCGTTGTACACGTATTTCAAAGACACCCCGTAATATCCGATAATATCACACATTACACAAATTTCTTGTTCAAAGTTCAATTTTCCTCTACTAGCTTGAGAAGACGTCATTTTTGACTGACTTTCAGGTAGTGAAGTTGATTCTCACAACCACAGTATAAATAATACCTGTTCGGTCAAAATAATGCATGTTCGGTATAAATTATGTCATGATTAATAAACACCTCTGAAGTTCATTTTATATTATTGAGTGTTAAGTGAACATTGCGGAGTACACAGTAAAGTTATTGGACTTGCAGTAAATATTTGAAATGTGCTATAATATAATTAGGTGACCGAAAAATTTGTTAGTGCAATGTTGATCATTGATATTATTCTATAATTGGGAAAACAATAATCGCATCCAATGGCAAAGCGTTCAGTGGTTTTTAGACCTCTAGGGCCTCGTTGCAAACGGACTCTAATACATAGGTCCTGGAATTTTCCGTCTTTTCTGAAATAATTAATTCGACAAGTGTGCATTAGAGAAAAATTACAATATCCACTTCAAAAGACGTGCAGTGTATTTTGTTCATTTTCATGCGTATAGTCGCCGCAGTCTTCGTTCCCTCATTTGACTTTTAGAGCCGTTCAACCCTCTTATTACTGTATGAAAAGAAAACAAGTAATAAATCCATAGGCGGTCATCACAGGCAGGTATGAAGAAAACTTTCGGAAGGTACTTTTGAGGTACCCTATGTCGTGTAATTAAGAATACCCAGGTATAAACTGTCTCATGCTCCCACATAGCCTAAAAATACTTTCCCAAATGTCGAAGTTCCAATCGACCAAGATCTCCTGCTGGTTTATTACCTCTCTTCTATTCATTTGAAATTAGAGGGTTGAACGGCTCTAGAAGTCAAATGAGGGAACGAAGGCCGCGGCGACTATACCCGCCTAGACCGATAAAATCTATGGCCGAAGTGCACGAACACATGATACATTCACTAAAAATGTTGGCTTTTTCCGAGGCTTTTTCCTTCTTTTGAAGGGGAAATCTCGAAAAGATGAAATACCATGATCAATGATTATTCTACTGTGCAATTTGTTCTAAAATACTTGGCACATCATTATTTTATATTTACCGGACATTTCGGATTTAAATACTTTGACTGGTCATAATATTTTACCGTGCAAAAATTTATTGGTTAATTTTATTAGTTTTTGGATAGTTTTTAGAGGAAATAAGCTAAATAATTGAGGAGAATATAGTCTATTCAAGATAAACTGAACATCACGTGACCCCAAAGTACCTGACAAATACGTGTCATTAGTCAATGGCTATCAATGTTTTTCATTTAAATTTTGCTAAGCAACTTAGGTCACGTGATGTTCAGTTTATCTTGAATAGACTGTAATCTCCTGTATAAAACCACAAAAAATGGAGTTAAGTAACTGCCAAATAAAAATGTCACTCAGCTATTCAGCGAGTTAAGTTTGTTGGTTCGTTTAAAAAATTAAAAAGTGGTATTTCGGAAATTGAGTTGGTCTTTATTTGTTAAGTTTACTACATTGAGGTTCGGCGACAACTGCCTGGTTTTCATCTAAGAAAATAATACAAAGATTTGCTGAAATAGTCGAATAGACAAAATGTACATATTCCGTTGAAAGCAACTTAATACTTCTTCTAGGAAGATCTATATAAAGGTTTAAAACGTAAGGGGTTTCTGTGAGAATGGTGTGATAACATAACTCCTCCATCCCTATTTGAGAACTACGGGGCTAAAACCGGAGTTCGAAATTCTAGGTTCTGGTATTTTAATTTCAATTTCCGCTTTAGTCTTTGACTGTCTACTTCTAAGTTTCACAAAACAATACTTGTATAAAACAATAAGTGTTCCTAAAATTAAGCACACATATAAAAATATGGTATAAGCACTTATCTTATTGAAATGAATTGGATTTTCATTGATTTTATCAATTTTTTCCTTCTGCAAAAGCAAAGTTTTCTTAACATAGGTTAAATCGTTAAAATTAACATTTTTGAATTCTAAAGAGTGAGTGTTTAATTCATCGGTATCTTTATAAACATTAAACAATTTGTCAACTTTTGGTAAATCAATTTTTCGAAACTGTCTTTCCTTCGTCTGAAAAGTTTTTATGGTGTTATCGGAGATTTTCACTTCACAATTATTATTTCTTAATTCTAATACATAGCTTCCATGTAAATGGATATTTTCGACATCGGTACCGCACTTTTGCACTGCATTTATTAAAGTGGGTGCTATTACGAGCCACTGGTTAACAAGTAACCTTTTAACTTGGATTTTATTAATTTTCACGGGCACTTGTTCACAATTATCGCTTTTATTGGCGAATTTTAATAACTTCACTTCACATGGTGAATCGATGTTGATGAGGTCAGTCTTTATGTCGTTGCACATAAATTCTTCGGGTTTTACTTCTTTACAGTTGTCATCTAAGAAGGCGTATTCTTCTTCGTTAATCATCAGAAACTTTGATGTTGGAATGATGGTTTTGTAGATCATCGAGTTGTTAGTAGGAGTTGGGAAGTTATATAAACGGTACAAATTAAAATTTTGAGTTTTGACGATTGGGATTTCAATGATAAAATTTATTTGGTTTCCTTTACTGTAGGATTTTATTGTTAAAATTTGTTCGAATAGTAGAATATTCTCTAATTTTGGTTCAAATGGTAATTTACAATCTTTGAGTTCAATGTTGATTGATTTTAATTCATTCAATAATATTTTGGGATCGATTATGGAATTGTGAAATGTATTGAGTTTAGAAAACGTGATTGCGACTTCTATTCTTTCAAGAATATCATACATTATTTCGAGAGTTCCTATGATATGGGAAATGAGAACATCTGCTAGAAAATGTTCAAAGAAATCTGTTTGTTTCATCTGAGTAAGCTTTATGAAATGTTCTAAGTGTTTGATCCTTGATTCTAATAATTTTTGGTTATGGTTTAAATTTTTTGTTTGATTTTCGAAAATTCCAATCGAAGATTGTATCAGTGTGATTTGTTCTTTTAATAATGATTTCATGTTATTTTGATTTTTGGTTAAAATTTCGATTGCTGAGTCGTAACGTTTGGCATCTTCTGAGTCTAAATTGCCAGTAATTATTTTGATTATACTTCCTAATCCATTTATCAGTCCTCTTTTATTTCGTTTTGCTTGTACAAATTCTAATTCTGGGTTAATTTGTGTTAATTGAGATCTCACCTTATTTTGAAGTATTTTAACAATTTGGAAAGAATTTTGGAATTCTTTGTAAAGAGATGAATTAGTTTCATTTGTGCTACTGATTAAATGTTGTAGTTGAGAGATTGACTTTTCCGTGTCGATTAAGTTTTCGGCTAATGGGGTTGTGTCGTATACTTGAATAAATGACCAATCGTTGTTTCGATTTTGTGCGTTTCCTAACTTTAGTGGTAAAATTCCTGGATTTTCGTTCAAATTGTGGTACTTGGGGTATGAATCGGAGGGTGTGCATCTCCAAGGTGTGACTCTGCAAAAATAGAGGGTCGTTTCAATTCTTTGATATGAATGGTTTCGATTTTCTCATTTATCAAATTTTGAATTTTTACTTTATTGTTTTCCAAAAATTCTATCAATTTATATGGTCCTTTAAATTTATTATCTCTCTTGTTTCTTGACGTGTTTATTTTGTAAACTAGGTGATTTATTTGAAATTGGTATTGTTCGGGTCCTTGAGTGTTTCTATTTTCGATTATTTTCTGTTTGGTTTCAATTAATTTTTCGGAAACATTCTTATAAAGAGATTTCATCTTCTCGTTATGATTGCTAACAAAGTCTGAATAAAATGTTGTGGTGATTAATTCGCTTGGATCACGAGCCTGTGTGTGTCCAAAAGTTAATTCGAATGGGGTAAATTTTGTTGTAGAATGGATTGAACTGTTGTATGCAATTACTGCGTATTTCATTAAATTTGTGCTGTTCTCTTGAGGATGTTTTGCTTTCAAAATGCGTAAATGTTCAATTATGGTTGAATGGAATCTTTCAATAGGAGAATTTGACTCATGGTGTAAGGGTGTTCCAAAATGAATATTAATTTTGTGTAATTTTAAGAGTTCTTTGACTGTTCCATTGGCAAATTCACTTCCATTATCGCTAGTGATTGATTGAGGTATTCCGTAGTAAGAAAAGTAATTTAATAAACCTTCACATGTTTCTACTGCTGTTGTTCCTTTAATTAGAATGGCTTGTGCTATTTTTGAAAATTTATCGATTATTGTTAGGTATATTTGGTTGTCAAATTTAAATGTATCGATGTGTAAAATTTCAAATGGTTTGGATGGTGTTTCAGTAATTACTAATGGTATGTAGGGTGGTTGTCGAGAGTATTTTGCTCTTTGACAAATTTCACAAGAATTTATATAGTCAGTTACATCTTTCTTCATGTTAAGCCAAAAATAATTTCGTTTTAAATGATCGAGGGTTTCTGTAATGCCACGATGATTACATTTTCCTTCATGTTGAAATTTCATCATTAATAATTTTTCGTCTTGAGTTCGTACATTGTTTATTAATTTAGTGCACATTATTAATTTTAAATTTTTCTGGTAAAAATAGTGCATGTATACCTTATTGAAAATTGAATACATGTTTCTATCGAAAAAGTAGATATGGAAAGTTACATTAGCTTTCGTATAGTCACGTAGAAATTCAAAAATTAATCGTTCATTATTTCTGGAAATTTTTACTTGAAGTATTTTGAGATTTTCGAAATTGTTCGTAGTAGCTTCAATCTTTTCGTGAACATTGGGTTTGACAAGAATTTGATATGGTTTATTATTGATGATGTCATCTAATATTGGAATTGCTGTATTTACTGTTTCGTTAGTTATTGAATGGGGTGTTGCAAATGATTCATTGGGACGTGTGACTTGAATGTTTTCAATTACTTGGATATCGTTATTTTGATTGGTATTACTTTGTCCTGGTACTGGATTCTCTGCTAATTCTCTTAGGTAATCCAAAATTTCTTTATTAACCTCTCCGGGATTATTGATTATTGATTCGTTTTCTAAAACGTTTATTGCTATTCTCGAAAGCGCATCTGCGTTAGTGTTAAATTTTCCTTGTTTGTAAATTATCGTGTAATCATATTCATCTAATTTTGATCTCCATCTAAATAATTTTGAATTTGGTTCCTTAAGATGTGTTAACCAAACTAAAGGTCTGTGATCTGTGTAAATTAAAAATTTTCTTCCGTAAAGATACGGCCTGAAGTGTTTACATGCCCACACTATGGCTAAAAGTTCCTTTTCAATTGTGGAATATCTGCATTCACTATCATTTAACGTGCGTGAAGCATATGCTACTGGTAGATCACTGGGTATGGTTCCCTGAGATAATATTGCTCCTAATGCAAAATCGCTTGCATCGGTTGTAAGGATGAATTGTTTTTCAAAATCGGGGTATTTAAGTATCGGATCATTTGTTAAAATGTTTTTGCAAGTTTCAATGCAATTTAGAAATTCTTGGTCATGTTTTATTGTTGCACCTTTTTTTAAACACCTGGTTAATGGTTTTGTTATCTTCGCAAAATCTTTAATGAATCGTCTGTAATAGCTGAGTAATCCTAAGAAACTTTTGATTTCCTTCGTAGTTTTCGGAAGGGGGTATTTTTTAATTGCCTGTATCTTTTCAGGATTGGGTTTCACTCCGTCGGGTGTAATTACATGTCCTAAATACTGAACTGTTTTTTGAAGAAACTCGGATTTATCGAGTTGAATTTTGAATCGATTTTCGCGTAGTCTGTCAAATACAGATTTTAAACGTATGATGTGTTCTTCGAGAGAAGAGCTGAAAATTATAATATCGTCCAAATAGACGAGGCAAGTTTCATTATGAAGTCCTCTTAATACATTGTCCATTACTCTCTGAAAGGTACTCGGAGCATTTTTTAATCCAAAGGGCATTCTTTTAAATTCGTATAAACCTCCTTCTACCGTGAACGCGGTTTTATTTACATCTTGTGGATCGACTTCTATTTGATGAAAGCCACTTGCTAAATCAAGAGTGGTGAAATAGTTGGCTCTGCCTAATTTATCTAAAATTTCTGTAATGTTTGGTAAAGGATAACGGTCGTCAATGGTCTGTTCGTTTAATTTTCGATAGTCGATTACTAATCGCCATTTTTTTGTTCCGGATGCATCTGTTTTCTTTGGGACGATCCATATGGGACTCGACCATGGAGAGTTACTTGGTTGAATTATTTGTTGCTCAAGCATTTTCGATATTTGTGCCTTGACTTCGTCTTTATGAACATACGGGTAACGATAAGATTTGGTGTGAATTGGGGTGTCATCTTTTAATTTTATTTTATGGGTGATTCTGTTAGTAAAACTGAGTGGAATTCCTTCACAATAAAATATGTCTCGATATTTATAGCATAAATCGCGAATTGATTTCTCTTCTTCTGAATTGCAGTGTTGTAATCGTAGATTTTTCATGTTTTGTTTTAATAAAACTTCTTGGTGTTCTGTTAATGATTGATCGGAATCCATTTCCATTTCGTTCATGAAATTTGTTTCAATTAAATTGAGTAATTCTATTGGCATTGGGTCACAAAAGTTTACATTAATGTCAGATTCGGTACTGTTTAAAATTGTCGTTAGTGCAAAATTGTTTGAAATTGAAACTAAAGCTTCGGGACTTTCTAATCCTTCGCAAAATTTTGTGTGATTTAATATTCCTATTCCATCGACTTCACTGACTGGGATTTTTACTATCTTTACTTCACGTGCAGGTATTAATACAGAATAATTCGGTTTAGTTGCGGACGCTTCTGATTCGTAAACAATGGGGATTGTTACATTTGGGGTAGTCAATTGTCGTGTAGTAACGTTAATGTTGGCTTTTAATTGTCTGAGTAAATCTACACCGATTAATCCATCATATCTAGTACTGAAATTGAATAGATAGAACTTGTGAGGTTCCTCTAGTTTAAATGTTTTAAAAATTGGAATTATCATTACTTTATCGTGATAGCTAATATCATGAGCTGTTTCTATTGTAAAAGTTTCATCGTGAATGTTATTTGGAAAGTATCTGTAAGCAAGTTCCGGATTTATTAAACTACGAGTACTTCCGGTATCGATTAAAAAGCTTGCGTTGATTTCTGGAATGTTAACGTATGGTAGATTTGCTTTTAAAATGTTCAAATGAATTACGTTTGATTGGGGATTGATTGAGCCCACTGAAAATTTACATTGGGTACATTTTCGAAATTATTAGCGACTTGTTCTTGCGGAATAGACCAATCTGTGTCACTGGTGGACGGAACGTCTATTGTTTGGTGGAATAATTGAGATGATGTGTCCATGGGTTCCGGACCTAAGTTTCGGTTTTGATTCGGGTTAAAATTCCTATTCCTTTGACTTTGCTGATTGAAATTCTGCTGCGGATTTACTTGGTATTGTGGATTGAAATTCGGTTGTTGATTAGCTTGGTAAAAATTATTTTGTTGTTGATTTGGTTGTTGATGATTATTAAAAGGTCTTTGTTGATTATTTTGGTATCGCTGATTATTTTGACCATAGCGATATTGATTGTTCGGATTATTGTAGCCATAATTATTGAATCTGTTATTCGGATTTCTACCAAAATTATTACCACGATTATTCATTTGTCCGTATTGATTGTTACGGGGGTTATTGAAATTCTGTTGATTGTTCGGATTATACCCTTGATTATTTGCGTACTGATTATTCCGAGGTGGATTGTAATTTTGACGGTACGACTGATTTTGGTAATTGTTTGGGTACCTTTGATTTTGTGAATTATTTTGTGAATTCACCTGTCTCGCAGGGGTCACTCTGTGTATGGGCTTGTAACCATAATTATTGGGTTTATTGAACATGCTATTTCCCTGATTCTGCAAGTATTGGAAGTTTTCTTCTTCAATTACAAATGCCATTGCTCTTTCAAGCGATTCTGGTTGTCTTAGCCTAATGCTATTTTGAATTTGCGACGGTAAACCACGAATGTAAGTTTTCAAACTGAGATTATCGTAATTCTGTAAATGAATCCGTCTCTCATCTGCATTTAATTCCATTGTATTAATCTTTGAAATTATTAAACTTTTCGTATCTTGGCAACGCATTCCAAAATTGTAAGGCGTCTCATTTTTCATTGGATGCAAAGCAATTAGATCCTGTACAAGACAATCTAGGTCTCTTTGATCACCAAAGTATCCCTTTAACGCGTTTTTTACTTCATTCCAAGACTGTAGTTCGATTCTTGAACCAATTAACGTTAATGCTCTGCCGGTCAATTTACCGATTATTGCTTTTAAAAGAAAATTATTTATTGGATCTAGTACATTCAAAGGATTTGCGTAAATTGCAATCAGATTTTCACAACTTTCTATGAAAACTCCTAAAGTATAATTGTTCCCATCATATTTTGGAATTGAGTCCAAATATAATCTTAGTAATTGATAATCAACTGCTCTTTCAGCCATTGCCATTATTGAAAGTTAAAATTATTCCTTTTTCTTAATTAAAATTATTTGAGTTGCCGTTTATTTGAGGATTGGGATTGGTACTTACAAGAAAATGATGACGTAGAAGATCATCGACATCTTTAACTTTGATTTTAATTCACTTGTGACTTTTCTACTTTTCACTTCTTCACTTTTAAACTCTTCAAATTTCTTCAAATTTCAATTTTCTGGAGGTGACGATTTTGTTCTTCCCCAGGAATGGTTGGTTTGACTTCGTTGAGACGAATCGGACTGATGGGACTATGTGGGTTCCCAAATCTTCGATATTCACTCGAAAACTGCCTATCGCGAACTTGGTCAACTTCACCAATTTTTGGATACGTCAAATAAATTGTTGAAACAAACCGGGATCACAATTTTGTATACCGTTTTGACGAAATCCTACCGACTGCGCCAGTTAAGTTTGTTGGTTCGTTTAAAAAATTAAAAAGTGGTATTTCGGAAATTGAGTTGGTCTTTATTTGTTAAGTTTACTACATTGAGGTTCGGCGACAACTGCCTGGTTTTCATCTAAGAAAATAATACAAAGATTTGCTGAAATAGTCGAATAGACAAAATGTACATATTCCGTTGAAAGCAACTTAATACTTCTTCTAGGAAGATCTATATAAAGGTTTAAAACGTAAGGGGTTTCTGTGAGAATGGTGTGATAACATAACTAGCGTGCGAATTACATAGCAACTATCTTGGAAACTGTTGTTTAACCCCCAGACTTCAATTGTTTTAGACTTTTAGGTTATGCGTGCACCCTCCCTATACCTTTGTCACCAATCTGTGGCGTTCTGGAGTTTTTATCAAACAGCCTGTAAAAAAATAATGCGGTTTCCACGAATATTTCTTAAGGCGACGCTCAAATTGTGACGGGTTGCATACTTTTCGATCAGAATCCGTTTCCGATTAGACTTTAAAACTACTGTGTTTTATCGTGATATTTTTACATACGCGTACTTATTTTCTTAAGGTCTACAATGTAAGCTATTTGATTTTGCGAGAAAAAATAGGCATTTGCAGAAGCGCGTAAGGGTCATTCCACGCCAAGACGATCAGCAAAAATGGTCAAGGTTACGGATCTGTTTGAGATTACCACGAGAGTTAGTGGTCATCATAATAAGTGCTCAGTTCCAGGCGTTTGGCTTTATTGCCCTTATTTAAAAAGATACGCCCTAGAACATTTTCCGACCGCTCGCTCGAGCGCCGTCGCACAATTATTCATAACTTCTAAACGAGTTGACCAATCGAAATGATCTTTTTTTACTGTTGTTCACAAAAAAATATCCTTCACGGACATTGACTCGAATTGATAATTTAAAGTGAAACTTGTACAGAAAAATCTATTTTTTTATTTAAAAGTGAATTTTGGGCCATTTTCCACGGTGCGAAAAATTTCAAAAAAATCACAAATGTTGCTCACAATGTTGACAATCGACAAAAAAAATCAGGACGGACATTTCAAAATTGACTTTTTACGGAATTTTTTAGTGCGCGCAAGACGAGAGCTGACCTGAGTACAGGCTCATACGCTTCGCATCCCCGGAGACAGGCTACCAGATTACGCGTTATTTTCAAACTTATGCAATTCAATGAATAATTCTTCTACCAATATAAGAAACCTACCAGGATTTAGTGACTTTTAGGAACGGTAAACATGAAATAGGTGCACCGCTATCGTGTTGTGCTCCAGACATTTGGATATCACAACAAAACTATCTGAAACCAGAACCTCGTTAACTTTGTGATATATTACAAAAGGATGAATGGTAGCTTGCTCGTTGGACCAATGATAACTTTGAATCTCATCTAGGGATACAAATCCATGATTTTCAGAAAAATCACAAAATACAATGAAACTTCCTACCTCTAATACATCCTTAGTTTTCTCCAAAAATGTGTGTTGTGATTTAGCAATGAAATCATGACAAACAAGCAACTCTAAATTGTATTTATTAATATGTTTCTCATCACTTTTTAGACTTCGAAATTGATGCTGAGTGGCATTTTTTCGTCACTGCTCATGGTAAAGGCCCCTGTGATGGAATAGGTGATACCATTAAGAGTCGTGCTAGTTTGCAACAAATTAATAAAGAGCCAATTAATTCACCATTTAAATTATTTCAATGGGCCGACAAAAATGTCAAGAATATTGTAAGTGTATATGTTTAACAAAAAGAATACGACAACCATGTATCAGTCCTAGATTTAGTTCTTCTATACCCATAAAAGGTACACGCAAATTTCATGCTTTTATGCCCAAATCTAATAAAAAGTTGTATGTAAAAGACTTCTCAAATTCTGGTGAAAGCAATGTGGTTAACATAATGAAATAGATTTGAATTATGTTTTCTTCTCTCTCGGATTCATTCATGTTTACCGTTCCTAAAAGTCACTAAATCCTAGTAGGTTTCTTATATTGGTAGAAGAATTATTCATTGAATTGCATAAGTTTGAAAATAACGCGTAATCTGGTAGCCTGTCTCTGGGGATGCGAAGCGAACGGGCCTGTACTCAGGTCAACTCTCGGCGTGCGCGCACTAGAAAATTCCGTAGAAAGTAAATTATGAAATGTCCGTCCTGATTTTTTTTTGTCGATTGTCAACATTGTGAGCAACATTTGTGATTTTTTTGAAATTTTTCACACCGTGGAAAATGGCCTAAAATTCACTTTCGAATGAAAAAATATATATTTCTGTACAAGTTCCACTTCAAATTATCAATTCGAGTCAATGTCCGTGAAGGATATTGTTTTGTGATCGAAAATTTCGAAATATCATTTCGATTGGTCAACTCGTTTAGAAGTTATGAATAATTGTGCGACGGCGCGCGAGCGAGCGGTCGGAAAATGTTCTAGGGCGTATCTTTTGAAATAAGGGCAATAGGGCCAAATGCCTGGAGCTGAGCACTTATTATGATGACCACTAACTTTCGTGAAAATCTCAAACAGATCCGTGACATTGACATTTTTGCTGATCGTCTTGGCGTGGAATGACCCATAATCAATAATAATATCTCCATAATACCATTAAATTAGTCATTTCAAAATGTAACCTTATATTAATTTCTGTCAAAAAATAGGCAACTTGTGACAATTTGAGCGTCGGCTTCCCCATTGCGTCCGCATCTGACAGTAATGATTGTACCGAGTAGGGGGGCAGAACCGGGTATTGAGGCAAAACCGGGTGCCACTATCAAATTGTGAATACTGTACGCGCCGAATATCTATCCACTGACTACCGACTCGCATTATTGATAGTGTCGTAGTTGTCTGGGGCAATCCACGGCTGAGACGATTCTATTGACGTGTGTCGTCTTATTTTACCATATTTTCTAGGCATCTACAGTTGCTGTTACATATGGTTGATAACTTGCCAATACATATTATTTGATAAGGCGATTATTCTGAATGTTCTCATGTGCTAGGATTGAGCATAGACGTTCCTTTGTTGTTTTAATTGAACTAATCTTGTACGTGTGGGGCAGAACCGGGCTTAGGTGATGGGGCAAGATCGGGTACCTGATGGCATATACCAAATAGAGTACCGAGTAGGTTATTTCACGATTGAACGTTACGGGTATGTTATTACAGCTTTAGAGCAATATGAAGCAAATGAAGGTTGGGTTAAGGGTGGCGTCTGCGGTAGCATTGCTATTTTTGGTCGCCAGAGGCGCTGGTAAATCGTGAAATATCCCCCGGCACCCATTCACAGGACGCAAGAGGACGTTTAAAATGTTGAAATATTGATAGTTTTTGACGACTCCTGAAAATTTGAATATGATCGATTCAGGCGTTCGCCTGAAAAAGCTTCCCTAAAGTTCAAAAGTACGCAAAACGGTACCCTAAATCGATCTGAATTAAACAAAAACTAGCGAACGCACGATTTCCATAAAAGCTTATTTGAAGAAGGACATCAGGCTGTTTCTTGAAAATTTAAATTTACCAATGTTAAAAAAAGAAGTTGAGGGAAAAAATTTGATAACAAGCTCTATTCTTAGTGCATAAAACATAAATCATTTTTTGTTAATGGGTTTTTGAAATCAGATAACCAAAGAAACTGTGGCGTTCTGAAGTTTTTATCAAACAGCCTGTATGTGCCTACGACCCCTCAAAATTTGAAAGCGATCGGTTCAGGCGTTTGCCCGGAAAAGCTTCCCGAAAATGCACAAAAATCGCGGACGCCACCCTCAAGTGCACTAATAACTGCAACAATTGGGGGCATGAGGGATGCACTGGATGGCCAGAAGAAGATTTGGACGTGTTCAAATATGAATGGTGTGAGTTGAATACCGAATAGATAACATGAAATAGGTACCCCATTGTCGCCCCATTCGCCGTACGGTTCTGCCTTATGGGTAGGGGCAAAACCGTAAAATGGAATAGAATTTTTTGTAATTCTTCTCACAGTTCCTCAACACTTTTATGTGTTTTGAATTATTTCTTTGTTGAACTCATATATTAAATTATCTAGTAGTGTATTTCTCAAATATAAAAATTGATGCATAATTTTCTTACAATTCATTTTCCTTAGCTACCCGGTTCTGCCCTCCTTTCCCCTACTATGGTCCATGTCTGGTGCTTCTGGCAATTTTTGTTGGTTGTACCAACGTAATTTAAGTACACGGATGATAACTTACATCATTTGGTTTATTTACAGGAATTGAAAGATTGTAAAAGTCAGATGACGGATCTTACTAATCAATGGTACCAAGCTATTCGAATATCCCCAGATCAATCAGATGAAGAAATTGGAACAACTCCAAGATCCAGTATATCCAGTATTATTCGCTGACTATCAAAGGGCTCTGACGCTATACTATTATCTAATCACAATAATAAACAGTGCAGATTATTTTGTGCAATATTATACAAGTTGTCCCAATATTCGATACTGATATTTCAAGGGTGCATTCCTGAGTAATAATGAGTAAGGAATAACCTAATTTACCTATGTCCGATTTTGCACGGTAACGGAGTTACAGGCCATGAAACTTGTGATTTTTTATTCGTTTTTTTAACTTTTGATCAAAAACTGTGATCACGAAAATTATGATATGAAGGACTTAGTTTTCTTTTGATAGTATGCTCATATGTCACCAATATGAATGGAATATGTCCACAGTAATTACTGACCATCGTGAAGTTAAATTGACAAAATTTGTTGTTTTTGATGACAAAACTGTCAATTTGACAAGTCAATCGTCAACCTACTTTCATTATGGATAATCCTTTATTCTAGTCAATTTTTTTTTAATCCGATGGTTTCGGAGTTATTTGAAAAATAAAGAAGAAGTGCACCTCAATATTTTGCTCCCTGCGACCCCTGATCGTCGAAACATTTCAATGTTAAGTTTTTCTGCCGATTAGCGTAGTTGTTGCATTGTAATCACCCACTAGCCGACTAAGGCCCGATCTTTTCATCTCCCAGTTAAGTTTATCCGGCAGTTAAATTTGTTGATTTTCATTGTTGCAACAATTGTAACCCAGGTATTTAACCGCCAGTTAAACTTAACCAGAGGTGAAAAGATCGGCCCTTAGAGATCTACTCACCTAACAACCTTTTAATTTTTCTACGGGCAGGGACCGAAATATTGAGTTTTACCTGTTCCTGATTTCTCAAAAAACTCCGAAACCATCGACTTGGGGGAAAAATAACAAGAATCAAGAATTGATCTTAATGAATGTAGGTTTACGTTAAACTTGTCAAATGCGCAGTTTTGTTATAGAGAACAACAAATTTTGTCAATTTAACATCTCGAAGGTCAGTTTTTACCACTTTCTGGTGGACAGGTTTTATTCATATTGGAGACATGTGCGCACCCCATCAAATGAAAACTAAGTTCTGTATATCATAATTTTCGTGATCACAGTTTATGACCAACAGCTGAAAAACGAATACAAAATCACAACTTTGATGGCCTGTAACTCCGTTACCGTGCAAAATCGGACATAGGTAAATTACGTTATTTCTTACTTATTTTCACTCAGGAATGTACCCTTGAAATATCGGAATGGAATATTGAGACACCTTGTAGTATTATTAATCATGTTTGGGTACATAATAAATGAAATTATAATTTATTGAGTCTGTTCGATTGTATTTAGTTTTAGACACACGGTGGCATCTTCCCCAAAAAATCGATCCGTATCATACACCCTCACACTTCTCCCGCGCAGCGCCTACAGAGATGAATACGTGAACAGATAGATAGACCAGGTTCACAGAATCCTTAACATGCTCCCCGTGTTGGAAGGAGAATGTTTGACAATGGACATTAACTTTCAAAACCTAAATATCTCATTGCATACATTTCATAAAATATAAAGTCTGTTGATAAATGCGTAACCATAACGAAGTTAAATTTTAAATAAATAAATAATAAATAAATAAATATTGTCATTTATACGAAAATAGAATTTCAACAAATTAAATTGGTTCATTTGGCAATGAGTACACTTTTGCGAGAGAGCGTCGCGTTAGACCACTTGAGGTATGAACAGTAACCACGCGAACAATGCCGCCAGCCAGAGAATTGCCAGAAAACTGTTTAAAACTCTCAACCCGTATATTTAACTCTATTCTACGAATAAACTACTTCCCGATGACTTGGAGAATCGTCCAGATAATTATGATTCTCAAACCGGGGAAAACACCAGAAAATGCTTCTTTCTACAGTCCTATAAGCTTATTACTACCCACGCTCTTCAAAGTTTTCGAAAAATTATACGTCAAGAGGCTAAAGGCAGTAATCGATCAAAGAAAAATAATACCACAACATCAATTCGGGTTCCGCGATAAACAGGGAACAATAGAGCAAGTGCATAGGCTAGTCAATCAAATCAACAAAGATCTTGATGCTGAAAGGTATTGCTCAGCTGCGTTCATAGATGTATCTCAAGCTTTCGATAAGGTATGGCACCAGGGACTACAATAGTTATTTTTATATCTAGGCTGCGAAATAAGTCTTTAGAATGCCGAGGGCGCTAAAGACATTTCGCAGACGAGGTATAAACAACATTTTTTGGTGAAGCGATGGGTTTTTGTATAAAAAAACTGATCTAAAATATTAAAACATTCTGAAGTTTGTGACGTCCGAAGTGACGTCAGCGTGACGTCTACAAAATAAATTAATCAAAATGTGGCATTTCGCGACCGCTGCGTCAAAAAAATCACTTCTTTTGTCTTGAAAATCACTTCGCGGCCGTCGCTAAGGAAGCGGAATTTTACTTCGCGGTCGCATGTTACCTTATAGTAACGGCCGCGAACTAGCTAGTTCGCGGTCGCTTCACCAAAAATCAAACTAGAGAAGTTCTTACCATACATTTACTATCAGTCATTACCGTCTTATCTCACAGACAGGCACTTCTGGGTGAAAGTAGGGAAAGAATTCAGTGATCTAAGTCCTATCCATTCGGGCGTCCCTCAAGGAAGCGTCCCCGTGCCAACTTTATACCTCCTGTATACAGCAGACTTACCGACCACGAGATCACTACGACGGCGACGTTCGCGGATGATACAGCCGTACTGGCCTCACACCCCGATCCAACCGCAGCCTCGAGAAATCTGCAGGTTAACCTGAATAAAATACAGACTTGGTTGAAAAACTGGCGCATCAAAGCAAACGACCTAAAATCCACCCATGTAACCTTTCCCTACGAAGAGGAACACAAGTAACTCTCAACGGTGGTCAACTCCCACAAGCTGATAAAGCCAAATACCTTGGATTATACCTTGACAGGCGCCTCACCTGGAAAAAACACATTTGTTAAACTCAAGCAGCTAGGCCTCAAATTAAGGCAAATGTACTGAATCATCGGCCGTAAATCTAAACTATCCTTGGACAACGAAGAACTATTATACAGGGTGTCTTTGAAATACGTGTACAACGCGCTACCACATACTCCTGAGGTCAAAATAGAACGATTTAGCAAAAATGACCTTAGTCCAAAAGTTGGAAATAAAAAAGTTACAGGGTGTTTAAATGAAAGTTTTTATTTCAATCCTTTTGAATAATCTGTCAAGTTTTTGAAATAATCATTAAAAATTGGTACACGAGGGTTTATTGGACTTGGATTCACTCTATTTCCTAGGGGGGCCACGTACCCTACAAGAATTTTCAACTGACAGTCTTAACTTTTTTTTCCTTCAAATTACCGGTATTCCAATAAATGGAATCGACTGCCCGATGATTTTACTCAATAAAAGTTCTCATGTTTGATGTTCCTACGGCCCACCGATTTTCAATTATTCACTCTTAAATGATCGATTTCACTCAAAATTCGCTCTAATTCTTCAAGAAAAACAAATGAACCTTCCAAAAAGTAATTTTAATTACATTTTTCGTCAGGTGATTTGTTCTTAGCAAAACCACAGACTAGACCACTACAGACTGTATACTCCCTAGACAAACGTTGGCCATGATCGGTTCAGTTCTGCCGAAATTTTCAGAGGGCGCATTAGTAAGTACACAGCCGCCTTGACGGGATCCTTTATAGTTTTGGTTTCCTTTTTTGTGTATTATAAGTTGCCTATAATATGAACACAGTTTTTCTCGCTCATTGCACTTTATTATTTTTTTGGAAATTCTGTGAACCTACTCACGTACCAGTATAAAATAATACATAATAACCAGGGATAAATGTTTCGGTATTTGAGAGAGCTGGCGTATTTTGATCCGAAGCGGTTACGGCAAAGTCGAAAAGTGGGGTGAGAAGAGCAGCCTTTTCCAACTTATTTTCAATATTCCGCAATCTTCATAGTCCATACATTTTTATTTATTAAAAGTAGAATCCGATCTTCTCTTGAAAAGGTTATTTTTGGGAAATTCTCAATCTTGATGACCTGAAAAATTACAAACTTTGTTGAAAATCATTGGACTTATTGGCTTGTGGAAATAAAGACTCACAATATTCCTATATCTGCCAGCACTTTCCTTCAATATCAACAAATTAAGAACTGAATCTTCTATACTTCTTTGATATATGCAGAAGAATGACGATGTTTATCTACTAAAATCAGGAATTCTCGAAAGTGGTACAGGATATGGCGCTTGCCCCTCGGCCCTCGTATGACCTGTGAAATTCCAATCAATCTCTATTCCGTCGAACCATCAATTTTTACCCCTGAAATAAGTATTTGATCAAATTTTCAATTAAAATAACATCGAGATCACACTTGGTAATTTAATACTTACTGCGTCTCATTGTAGGGTTGATTTAATGGCGATAGAGATTTCTGGGCCGTTTTTCTCACAAGTTATACCAAAATCGCCAGAACGCGAATAGTTTGACAATTTTTTTCATGTGACAGAAAAATTAAAACCAGCAAAACAAAATGTAACAAAACCGCCGCTGTTGTAATTTGAATTGTACTTACCGCCATCTGACAATTACTGCAGAACTAAAAAATCTACCCCTCTCTACTCCACCTCACCCCCTGACCCGGACAAAAAAAATCGGGGATCCTTCAAATCTGTAGTGAGGTTTATCTATGGCAAAACACTCATGAAATTAACTTTTTTCAGGCTAATGAATTTTCATGAAAAATGATCCCATAAATTGGTGCGAATTTCGGGTGAAATCGACCAGTCAAGAGTGAATAATTCCAAAACGGTGGACCGTAGAGACATCAAACAAGAGAACTTTTATTGAGTAAAATCATCAGGCAGACGATTCCATTTTTTGGAACATCGGTAATTTGAAGGGAGAAAAAGTCAAGACTGTCATTCGGAAATTCTTGTAGCGTACGTGGCGCCCCCTAGGAAATACCTCAAAACTGAGTCCCGATAAATATTCCAAGTACCAACAAACCCTCGTGTACCAATTTTTGAACTATTATTCAAAAAACTTGTCAAAATATTCAAGAAAATTGAAATAAAAATTTTCAGTTCAACACCCTGTACTTATTTATTATCAACTTTTGGACTAAGGTCAAATCGTTCTATTTTGACCTCAGGAGTATGTATAGCGCGTTGTACACGTATTTCAAAGACACCCCGTATAAAACCATCATCCGACCAGTGTGGACTTATGGCATCAACTATGGGGCACTGCCAGCCACTCCAATATTGCTATCCTATAGAGGTTCCAGAATAAAATGCTACGCATTATCGCTGACGTGCCATACTACATCACAAATGAAGTCATACAACACGACGTTCCCCTAGAATCGATTCAGCGTCAAGTACGGCCGAAGACTTTCAGCTCACCCCAATTCGCTAGCCCAAACACTTAACGCTCCAGACAACACTGAACATAGACTCAGACGACTCTTACTTCGCGACCTAGTCACAGGCTCAAGATAGGGCTTTTCAACTTCTCTTGAAATGTAGATCTTTTTCACTTATTATTATTTATTTATTTTTGTAAACAGGTGGCCACTCACTGGAGCGGCACCCTACAGGTCAATTATAACTTCTATTATAAGTATTATACTATATGGTAGAGTTATTATGTATCTTACGGCAACTACTTATTGCCATACTGGCAGATTGTACATAAACCAAGGGGCTAAATAAAAAAAATTAACAGAAATTCCTTAGGAGAGCTATTCTGTTCAGCTAAGCTGATGAGGACGTTTCGTGATCTGGTCAGATCAAGAATGGAGAGGTAGCTTGTTTGCCTCAAGTTTTTAGAGATTTTACAATTATTGGCAAAACGCAATACGTAGCCTACGACTCTTTCCATTTTTGAGAAAGAAGAAAAGCGCCCAAATGGAAATATTGGTTCAACTTGAGCAATGAAACTTTGAGTAGCTGGCTTCATTTCCGGTAAACCCTCTGGAATCGTTAGCTTTTCGGGGGACCATGCGGATTCGTGTTTGAAGAGAAGATGTGGACCCTGCTACCAAAGCTTTGAGACCTTGAGGGGCCTAACAACGCGAAAAAGAAAATCCGCTAGGTTTTTGCTTGTGGACACGGATCGCCATTGATTTGCCGAAGAAATGAATTGAATCTGAACGACTCTGTTGGCTACATACAGCGTGTCACACTTAACATGAAGACAGCTCTGTAACTTTTTAGTTTCTGGGAGCAGAGCTTTGAATTTTTCTACAGTCCTAGCTTCATGAGGGACATCTATTGGGGTTATACACGTCATCAAAAATTGTAAACTCTGCCTACTGGGATCACGCGAATGGAGCGATTTTTCAATATCTTGCTTCGCGATCAAGATATCGAAATATTTTATTCGAAGAAGTTGTTCTGAATCAAATTTTGACCATAAATACCGAGTTTTGTGACGTAATTCGCATTTTGAGTATTTTGCAATTTTCACATTTAGTCCCAAAAAATCTGTCATTTTAGATTCTGATGAATTTGATTGACATGAAAAATGAATACTTGAAGTACCTGTTCCTAATGTTTGTCATCTGAATCACAGCTTTCTAGCTAATACGGAACATGAGATTTTTCGATCTGCGAGTCGGTCCAGTAAGTAATGGAACTGATTTCGAGATCCAAGGCGTTCTTGACTTTTTCCATGAGCTTGGATAAAATTGTTGCTGCTGATAGTTCCAATTTTGGAATTGTTAATGGCTTGATTGGTGCAACTTTTGTTTTTGCACACAGAAGGTCGCTTATGATGTTTCCTTCACAGTCTTGAGATACCAAGTATACGCAAACTCCGTAGGCCTCTTGGCTGGCATCAGCGATTCCATGTAGATCCATTTTTGTGGAGGCTCGACACGAGTACCACTCATAATCGCGAAAACTCGTAGTCGCGAAAAGTCACAGTATCGAAATCTTATAGTCGCGAATGATTATAATATCGAATTTTTATAATTACGAATTATCATAGTCCCGACAATGACAGTCCATGTCAAGAGCGAATCTCATCGGCATTCGGCTCGGGCCGAGCGCAACCGATCTGCCTCCTAACGTAAACAAACCGGGAAAATTGCAATTTATGGCATGTTTATGGCATTTTGAGGGTACAAAAGGCCCCCACGTAACACGCCAGTGCTTCTAGTGACTTTTCCGACACCAATTATGCTGTTTCGGTGCATTATACGAGGTTTGAAAATGTACAACGACCTCCATGAAGGACATCGGTGTTTACATCCGATAATAGCTGTCGTTTCGAGGGATTTTAAGTGTGCAAAGGGCCCCAACCTGCCCCAACTAAACAATCAGTGTTTCTAGTGACTTCCGACACCAATTAGGGGAGAGTGGGGCACATTCGGCCCCATAATGGTTTTAAATCTTTAAAATTACTCTGTCTCACTTTTTCGTGTTCTGTCTGACAAAAGTATGCTAATGGTCTTCCATCTACAGATTATGACCTTGTTTTCCGTCTTAAATGGGAAGCAGAATTTTCTGGAATTTTTATGTTGAGTTGATACTTATTGGCTGATTGTGCCCCATCCAAGGACACATTCGGCCACTACTTGGGGCACTTTCGTCAAATCGGTGGAAGATACGTAAAATACACAAATAATTGGTAATTAATTTCTATTATTGCAGTCTTCACAAATTATAATGAAACAAACTTATAGTTGACAAAAATACAAATATTTCGGATACAAATATGCTGTCAGACTATTAGTTGACATCAACCAATATTCAATAGCGAAAGATCAGCTGAAAACACGAAGAACGACTGGCGTTTGGATGATCCACTAATCGTTGGATTCGGAAGTATGAATTTCACATCCATTTCATTTACAAATGATTCATCGGGTATTTCAGGGATGCAAAATTTTTGTTGCGGTCTTATTTTCATCCTCAGGAAACTAACATTGTATTCCATATTCGTGTTAATAGGTTCTAAAACTTTGGAAACGTAATATACCCTTTGTTTTTTGGTACATAATAGAACCAACACATATTCGCCAACTTTTGCGTTACGTGGCAAGGGCTTCATTAAATAGTTTTCAGTCAACACTTCCACTTCTTCTTCTTCTTCTTCGTTTTCAAACCAGTCGTTATCGTTGTCGCTATCTTGACATAACACCTCATCGTAATCTTCCTCAGAATCGGATTGGAAATGTTGACGCTTTGCCGAGCGCTTTGCCTTTAGTTTTCCATGTTTCGGAGGGGGTCTCTTATGCTTCTTGTTCTGACTTTCGATTTTTGATTTCTGCTTTCTGATTTTCTCGGCTTGTATTTCTTCAATTCTGTCTTTTTCGGGACTGTCGGTGTAAATTCTTGATTTCCCTTGATTAGCTCTGGGTCGTCTAATTTTTTTCTGAACTTTTTGAACTTTTGGAAGCGGTCTTATCGACTCAGGACTTATTAATGAACTAGATGGCTTGATGCATTCTCCTTTCTCGAATGTTTTCGTGCTATCATCTCGATCATTTTCACCATCACCAGAATAGGTTCCCTCTGATACTTCTGTGACTGTTTTCGATGTGGATGACGTGCTTTCCGAATTTTCTACTTCGGTAACTATATTGTGTTCTTCATTCACTTTAGACGTTGATGCCTCGTAATAAACATAAGTCGCATCGAAGTCCTTGTTATTGAACGCATGAGAATTGAATGGCCACAATCCAGGCTTTTCGAATGACTTTGTGATATTGGAGGGTGTGAATGATTCCAAGAAAGGTGTTTTAGATAATCTGGGTATTAGCTTGACAGTGATAGTTTTCCCCGGATTACACGTCATCCAATCATTGAACGAAACTATACACCTAGCTTTCATAGGTCCGAAAACTCCAATATCAAGTGGTTGAAGTTTATGAGACGTGTGTGGTGGAAAAGACAGAAAAACGATACCATTGCTTCTAGCATAAAGAATAGCTGGGAGTGTTGTGTGCGAATCGTGGTTGTCGATAAGTAGCAATATTTTATTGTCAACATTACATTTAGTGTGTTTCACTATGTGCTCTAAAGTTTTAACGAATATTTCCCCAGTCATCCAGCCAGATTTATTTCCAAACGCTGCACTTGATATGGGACCACCTTCTAAATAGTTTTCTATATTCCTAACTCTCGGGAAAATATATATGGGTGGAAGTGGAACACCCACGGCACTTATTATGTCCACCATAGTGACCAGTTCACCTCTCTCAGCTGAAGATATCAGCCCAATTTGTTTTTTTCCTCTAGGCGCAACGATTTTTGGTGGGTCTAGAACGGTCGTTATGCCCATCTCATCCAAATTGTAGATTCGGTCGGGTGTGAATTGAGTTTTTCCCAAAATCTTCTTGTAGTTTTCAAAAGACTCTTCTACTCTAGCTTTATTAAATCCAATTCCTCTAGCCAGACTTGTACTTTCAGGCTTCCTCAAAGATAACCCTGTCTGCCGTTTCATGAAACCAAGTAGCCAATCAATGCCGGCTTTGTTGTCACTAACCCATTTCCCAGGATACTTACAATTTGGTGAAGATTTTGCATATTCATAAGCAAAAGCTCTCACTTGTTGGTAAGTAAGTCCATAATTTATATTTGAACATTGTTTCAAATAATCAACTAACAGTTCTTCTTGCCGCGTCGTGAAAACTTTTCTTGTTGCATATTTCCCGTCTTCATTATTATTGTCACTCGAATAGCCGTCATCATCTATTCTATTCAGTTACTGTTCAGGAGTGGAAGTTTCTAAAATTTTCTTGATTCGTGATTGTACTGTCTGCCTCTTCAAACCATATAATCTGGTTGCTTCTCTTTGGGAAATGTTCTTCGATAAGACTTGATGTAACGCTCGACGCATGATGCCTTCATCTATGTTCGATCGATTCGTTTTAGGCTTGTAATTCCGAACCATCTTGAAAAGAAGGAACATTTTAATACAACTGTTGGAGGGGCAGATTCGGCCATAACATGGGGCAGATTCGGCATGGCTGAATCTGCCCCAGTAGCTGGAGCCGAAACTGCCCCAAACGCATTTCTTCACAAAAACCAACTTCTCGCCTATATCTCGAACTTTTATGTTTTAATAATACATATCAACGGAAAATAGATAGATTGAAGTTGAATAATACCCAGCTCGAGGATAAATAAGATGATAATTAGGAAGAACAAGTAACCCAATACAATACTTGCTAAAACTTACATTTTTGCTTCAAAATCACACTTGTCGATGAATTGTATTTCAACACTGCCCCTCCTCACTGGGTCGTTCACAGAAAATGCACAAACAGAAGTGCCAACTTTTTAACAAGTAAAAGGCGCGAAAAGTGAAGAACACAAAGATTTAATCTAAATGGCTGAATGTGCCCCATGGCAGAATGTGCCCCACTCTCCCCTACGCTGTTTCGGGTGCATTAGAAAATATACAACAACCTACGTAAAGGACGTCGGTGTTTACATCTGAAAATAGCTGTCGTTTCGAGGAATTTCGAGTGCGCAAAAGGGCCCATTTGAGCATGCCGACAAAGATTACGTCGTTTCGAGTGCATTCGAAGTTTGAAAATGTGCCGCAAATGTGCATACGACTTTCCACGGCTCCTTACACTACACCTCTGGTCTCTGCAAACGCAACCGTGGAGGATTGTTAGTTGTCATTTAGACCAACATTTTGACAACAGTCAACATACGTTTCACTTTAACCTCGAAATTCATGGAACGGAACTAAGGGAAGAAGTTGAGAGTACAATCAGTCGCAAGTGGAATTTACAGCATAAATCACTAAATCAGGTACTATCCTATCGTGTCGGCACATACAATGATCGCCCCCCTCGCTGTACGACTCATACTCATCACTCATTTTTCCATGCAGAAAGATACATCACCGAGAAACTCAATCGATCGTCGTAGACCGTCTGAAAGACCCATTCCTGAACCAATATCAAGAAGAGTAACTATCACATATTATACTGGACTTGGAGAATAAAGCGCATTTCGACAGAGTATAATCAATGGTGTCTGCAAGAACCACATCGTTCTCATCCCATCTCAGCATCAATTTATACCAATCACCGTACGCGATACTCATTTGACTGCATGAAGGAAACGTCGCAACCTAAGAAAGTTTTATGTTTTGAATTTTTTTATTGATTGTTGATTGTTTCTATTATTCATGTTTTCTTAACCCATCGCACCCAAGGTATGTACTGTAACGTTCTTTATATTTTTGGTTGCACCCAAATACTGTCGAGGTGTTATTCCTTACCCCTTTTGGTCCGGGGCCAAGAATAGGTCAAAAGTTTAATCCCGCTTGGCGTAAGAGGCCCCTAAAGGAATCTGTTGTGTTTTGTTCAGTGTTGTAATTTCTTCTGTCTTGGTGTTCTATCTTAACAAAGGGGTGTCATTTTAGATTCTTCCGACCTCTGGTCGTGTTACCTTCTCATTCCCAACCCTTCTGGTTGTTTTAGTGTGGTTAATACTTAATTAACTAGGGCGAGCTGGCGTCCTCAGGCTTCATCTGAAAATTCCTTCCCTTCTCTCCTTTCTTACTAACATAGCCCCAAACCAGCATTTTACTTGCATAGGGTGTCCACCTCAGCCTTGAGCGACGCCGCATGTGGTCACTTTTCGTGAACCGGCCACGTATTTCCTTGTCCTAACAATTTATCCAATTTAAATTCAATAATTTCTCACTAACTCCCTCTCGTGTTATTAGAATCGATTCCCGTAAAATCTTTCTTCTTTACCGTTGATTTGGCCAGTCTTCGGGTCAAGCAAGGTGGTGGTCGTTTCTAATTGCCGATTGGTCCGTTGTTATCTTTTCGTTTCTCGAACATTTTTCGATTCAGGAGTGGTGAAACCATTTCCGTGGATGTGCGGATAGCGCGAGCGAGCGTTGTATTATCTTTGCATTCGGGTTTTCCTATTATGTGACCCATTTTCGGCAAGTGACTCCACAAGTTCTCTTTATGTAAGTCATCCTTTTCTTCATTAGTTTTCTTGCCTAATCGACGATTCTCTTTAGCTTCCTTCCGCTTATTGTTCGCCTTTTGCGACCTCATCGTCTTATCTGAGCTCATATGGATTCTACTCCTAAAATATATCTTCTCTGATCAACCCTCTTCCAGAAGTTGAGGTAAATTTTCTCTTATGAGTCTCGCTTTTTACAGGGTTTTTACCATGGGGCTGGCGTTTCTTGACGGGACCCTATATTAATCTCTAGATGATGGTTTCCCGGATTTAGGATTTTTCCTGCATCTCATCATTCCGGCCTGCGAACGTGCCTACGACTCAGCCTAAGGTCAGATCGTTCTATAATAATAACATCCAACACGTAATTTGGCTATCTGAAGAGCCTTTTTCCCACTTTCATCGTTCTTTACTTGAAATTATACTACACTGCTTAATAATACCATTTTCTACCTCTTAAGCGGAATCACTAGAATTTATTTAACATCTTAATATCAATTACTCTCATTTACAAAGATTTAGAATAATTTAATGAAGATAATATTGTGAAGTTAATGCTTGCGCAAGGATCAGCTGATTACCTTTTTTTTTAATGTTGAATTTGTTTGATTCTGGAGTTTAACTCATGATAATTGACTGATTACATCTATTACGATTAGTAGGTTTCGTATAAGATACTCTACCATCTTCTTCTTTGTGAATAATTTTTACTATTATGAGTGATTAAATCTACTTGGCGCCCAAACTAGTTTTTCCTACCCTTACCACCCTTCAGCTAGCCAGTACTGAGCATTAGTCGAGGCCGAGCAATATCAAGTAAAAAAAAAAAAGATATTTCTCGTGACACATTTGGCGCCCAACGTGGGGCCTGGCGGCTTAAGGGCGAAGGGTGAAAGTGTGAAAAGCAAATTTACAAATCTTAAATATTCTTTCTATAATAAAATTGACCAAGGCTGAGTTCTAAAAGTATTCATACGCAGTGCGGATAGAGATAAGCTGTCGGTACCGCCCGTTTTTGTTGGGTGTGTTGATTCTTTTTGTTGGGCCGCTATCTCCGCGAAACCAAAACAATGTCTTTCGAACCCATTTATTTAACTAGCGATGAGCTAGATTACGAATTGAGAATTCGAGGGGTTTTTTGTAAGCGGGATGCTCCCCAAAGGCGGCGGATGTTGCATCGTCTACCCGAAAAGGAAAGTACCGCCAATGTTTTAGTCGATACCCAATTTGATTATGATTCCGAAAAGGAAACAATTCCTAAAATTCTCGAGTCCATTACCTCTTTAGTCATAGATTTTTCTGGGCCCCCAACTGACTCTGCTTGTAAACGTATAAAGACGCGTTTAGTGCACGTCCAGAATAGAATTGCGCGGTTCGAAATTCCAGACGATAAAGAGGAAGAGGCCCAAACTTTTAAAAATGAAAATCATGCCGTAGCCTTGCTTTTAGAGGCAGATTTATTTGAGAGAATCGCGAATGATGTGTCCGGTTTGACGGATAATAGTTTTTCTGGCAACGGTCAGTCTACGCCTTTGAGGACCACCGTTCCTATCACGCCCGGTTCAGGTAGCGCTAGTCCCCTGCGGAGCTTTCCAGTTTTTAAATGGAATATAAAATTCGATGGTAAGGTGAGCAGTCTTTTCTCTTTTCTTGAAAATGTCGAGGACTTGCGCCGATCGCGAAACGTAACCGAAGCAGAGCTTTGCGCTTCCGCTACTGAGCTTTTTTCTGGTTCGGCTTTAATTTGGTATCGGTCTGTTGCCCGCTCCGTAAATAACTGGAAGGAGTTAATCGAGTTATTAAAGCAAAATTACCTGCCAGCAGATTACGATGATCAGCTTTGGGAAGAGATTAAAACCCGTACTCAAGGCTCTCGAGAATTGATTCATGAATATATCGCGATCATGCAAAATCTATTCCAACGACTCTCTCGTCCTCCACACGAAACCACCGTTCTCAAATTTATCAGGCGGAACCTTTTACCAAAATATACCGATAAATTAACTTTAATTCCGGTTAACTCCGTCACTCAGTTGGTGGAACTATGCCGCGAAATAGATCATAGTTTGGAGCAGAAACGTAGTTATCGGCCCCCGCCAACAACAAATAGGTTAATTGAACCTGAATTGGCATATCTTGATCAAGCTACAAATTCTCGTCCCGGTCCCTCCCATCAGTCTCAATCTCGTTTCGGCCGATCATTCAGCGAGCGCGATACCTCAACGGTGACATGTTGGAATTGCAGAAAAGTCGGCCATACCTATCCCTCTTGCACCGTGGCGCGCGTGTTGTTTTGTTATAAATGTGGTGCGCCAGGGGTTAAAGCTAATAATTGCTCCAGGTGTCAAAAAAACTCACCACCAGGACGAACCGTCGGGACTCCGGTTGCGCCCTCCCAGTAAAACGTTCAGAGTCTTCCGTCCACCGTCCCGTACCGCATGTTATCAATTTTTCTCGTGTTCCGGGGTGGAGGAAGTGGCTTGCCAAAGTCAAAATGTTTTATGAAACTCCCATCACTCGTCCTACCCCAAAGCTAGAGCCGTTGTTCAGCAGTAGAGTTAACGATAATCGGCCTTATCTTGAGCTTTTTATTTTTGACTTTGCCGTCACTGCTTTAATTGATTCCGGGGCTAATAAATCGGTTATTGGCCACAAAGGGCTTTTTACTTTACATCAATTGGGTTTCAAAACCGTCCAGTCCCCAGATCAGCATATTCTCACCGCAGATGGTAAAAAGCAATTAGTTACTGGTCATGTCAATCTGTCGTTTCGCATCGGTAAGGTCGTGAAAATTTGCCCATTACTTATAGTTCCGAGCGTGGAACATTCCTTCATTCTTGGTGCTGATTTTTGTGAGATTTTTGGTCTTATCTTAAATTTCCAAACAAATCGCTGGGCCATCGCCAAAAACTCCTTTCAGTTATCAATAAACGTTATTGAAAATTCTAATCAAACCGAGGTGGAACTTCCTCGAAATACTTTAACTGCGGCGCAACAGCTGTTAGTCGATGAATCCATTCAGAAATTTAAAGTTCTCGATAAAGGCAAAGAGTCATTAGGCCAAACCGACCGAGTTACATACAGTATCGATACCGGAGACGAAACACCTTTCAAAGCCCGACAGTATCCTTTATCTCCCTTTTTGATGTCCCAATTAAATATGGAATTGGATCGTATGTTAAAATTAGGGGTGGTAGAACCATCCGATAGCGCGTGGAACTCGCCGGTATTGTTAGTTAAAAAGGCCAATGGCGAGTACAGATTCTGTTTCGACGGTAGGCGTTTGAATGCCATCACGCGACCAGATTCCTATCCTTTACCGTATGTAGATCGCATTCTGAGTCTACTTCGTAACGCTAAATTCATTAGTTCGATCGATTTGCGTTCCGCTTTTTGGCAGATTCCTCTCACGGAAGATTCCCGAGAAAAAACTGCTTTTTCTGTACCGGGACGCGGGTTGTTCCATTTTCGTATGTTGCCTTTCGGGTTGAATAATTCCGCGCAGGCCTTGCAGCGATTAATGGACGCCGTGTTTGGTCCTGAATTCGAGCCTAGAATATTCGTCTACTTAGATGATATAATAATAGTTTCCGCCACTTTTGAAGAACATATTCGATTGTTAGAGATAGTCCGACAGAAGCTACTTGATGCCAAGTTGACTGTTAATTTTGATAAATGCCATTTCTTCCGTAAATCTCTAAAGTACCTTGGCTTCATAGTAACTGGTGACGGCCTCCGCGTAGACCCGGATAAGGTTCAGGCCATGGTTAACTACCCTCAGCCTAATACCTTTACCGAGGTTAAGCGATTTTTGGGGATGTGCAGTTGGCATCGGCGTTTCGTAGACAATTTTTCTACCCTGTGTGCCCCGATAAATGCGCTTCTGAAAAATAAGCAAAAGGGTCAGAAAATCGCCTGGACTCCCGAGGCAGAAATGGCTTTCCGTGATATTAAAAATGCGTTAGTTTCCGCCCCTGTGCTAGGAGCGCCGGATTTCTCTTTACCCTTTCAGGTCCAGTGTGATGCTTCGGAAACTGGTCTGGGAGGTGTTCTAATCCAAAAAGTAAATGGCCTAGAAAAAATCATTGCGTATGCTAGTCGTAGTTTGTCCCAAGCAGAGCGTAACTATTCTACCACGGAGCGGGAAGCCTTATCCGTGCTTTTTTGTGTACAGAAATTTCGTCCTTTTATCGAGGGCACTAAGTTCGAGATTTTAACCGATCACAGTTCCCTGATTTGGCTGTTTAATTTAAAAGAACCCTCGGGCCGCCTAGCCCGGTGGGTGACAAAACTGAGCCAATTTGATTTTGATATCAAGCACATTAAAGGTTCGTCCAATATCGTTCCTGACGCCTTATCGAGGATTCATTCGCCTCCACAAATTGCGATAATAAATTTCCCTGATGATGATGAACTAGATCTTTGGTATCGTGCCTTAAGACAGAAAATTTCAGACAATCCCGATGACTACCCCAATTGGAAAATCCACGAAGGAAAAATCTTCAAGTATCCCTCTAAGAGACCTCCCCTTCAAACGAACAGAGTCCCAATGTATTCGTGAGATCATTAGGACCGAACTCAAGCATCTGCTCGAAATTCACTGACTCGTTGGAAGTCCATTTCCGTAGAATGAATCCTCCTGTTTTTAGAATTTCAGTGATCACCTGGACCACATATTCTGCTTGTTCGAGTGAGTCCACGCTTGACAGAAGATCATCGCAGTATAGTCGCCGCGGCCTTCGTTCCCTCATTTGACTTCTAGAGCCGTTCAACCCTCTAATTTCAAATGAATAGAAGAGAGGTAATAAACCAGCAGGAGATCTTGGTCGATTGGAACTTCGACATTTGGGAAAGTATTTTTAAGCTATGTGGGAGCATGAGACGGTTTATACCTGCGTATTCTTAATTCCACGACATAGAGTACCTCAAAAGTACCTTCCGAAATTTTTCTTTATACCTGTCTGTGATGACCGCCTATGGATTTATTGCTTGTTTTCTTTTCATACAGTAATAAGAGGGTTGAACGGCTCTAAAAGTCAAATGAGGGAACGAAGACTGCGGCGACTATACACTGAACCAAAATGAAACTGGGACACCTTCGGCGCGTTGTGAGCTGAGAAGTTTATTCCGACTCAAGCTCAGACATACGTCTGTCAATCGAAAAAGACGGAATGCAAATATTTCTCTCTCTCTCTCTCTTCCATTTCTACCTACTTTTCCATCTACCTGCGAGTAGATGAAATTTGAAGAAGCAAACCAGTATAATACTCATCATTACAATGTTAGCCGTATATAGTAATTAGAAATTAGGAATCGAGGAAGAGACAATTTTCAGCCGTTCCGCTGCCAGCACTTTCATCTTAGAGCCGTTTCACACGATTGATGATGTGATAACTAACGTGATTATGATGAGTGGGTGACCACATTCAGCGAACAAACAAATTTTATGAGAAATCCAACAATAAATTAATATGAAATTCTCGTTTTTCACATTACATGGTCGCTTTTAAAATTTTCAGAATAAGAAAGTTATTAAATTTCGGGAAAAAGTATGGAAGATATTTGAAGTCACAGAGGAGTATGTAGATATTTTATTGCATAACAATCAGATAATTGGGGTAAACGAGACCCACGACGTCAATTACAAGCCAAGCTGGTAACAGGGCAATATATGACAAATCGGCCTCTAGACATGTGAATCAATATAATTTTCAACTGAATGCGTAAAAATCTTTTTTAGTGAAGTCGATGTAGATTTTTTCTTTCTTTACCTCAATACCAAAAAAGTTGCATTTATTGAAGAATTGTAGAACTTATCATAAAAAAGATATCCGGCAAAAGCGCATTCAAACAGATTGAAATTAATCAGTCATGTATTCTGGACTGTTCGCCACTACTTGAAAACATTTAAATATTTATTTTCAAAGCTTTTTTCGGAAAATTGTTTCAAGATAACTTCTACAATTATTCACTAAATGCAACTTTTTTGGCATTGATGAAAAGAGGAAAAAAATCTAAATCGACTTCAGTGAGAACATTTTTGAGTATTCAGTTGAAATAAAAAATTGACCACTGAAGAAATAAAAATTTTAGTATAAAAAAATCAAAACCAGGGCCATATTGATAGCCATAGTGATAGCTATTCCAACACTCTTTGTGTGTTTTTGAATAAACGAAAAATGATGTAAGAAACTTGTCGTCTAACAGCCTGTATATCATAATCGTTTTGTCAAATGAATGAATTTTGTTGTTAATAATGTGCAAAATGAGCAAAACATTTAGTTTTTGAGTAAATCGAATGATATTTCAGTTTTCATAACAATCACGATCGCCAGCACGATCGTTAATATCAAATTCAAATTGAAAATATAAAGGACGCGTATAAGGAGAATTTTTAATTTGAATCGCGAATGGCGTAAGATAGCATTTAGGTTTGATAATCGCGCTGACAACTAAGCGGTTGGAAATTGCCTTTTTCTCAATTTCTAATTTTTTATGTCACATGATTTGGTAATAATAATATACCTATGTATATCATAATCATTTTGTCAAATGAAATTTAATTTTTATTTGCTGTTAAAAATGTCAATCTCCAAATTATTCATATTGAATTGTATTTATCATCTCTATACACGAATTAGATTCGTTTGGCGAATGAGAAACATGTATATTATTCATTTTACCTACCGATAACATTAAATAAGTATTCGAACTGCAGTTTGGTGCTTCGAATTCTACCTGAACGCTGGTAAGTAGAAAGGTAGGTAGACGAAGAGAGAAACACTTCGTCCGATTCACTCGCACTAAACCAACCTCAGCTCACTAGCAGATAGTAAACTTCTGTCCACGCTTGTGTCGGAATCTGTATATCTGGTAGCCGACGCGCCGGAGGTGTCCCAGTTTCATTTTGGTTCAGTCTACATATCTTTCAGAATTATTTTCGCAATTTCTGGATGAGAATGCTCGTGAAGGTTGGCTAATTCGAATAGGCATCGTATGGCCAGGAAGCTCGAAGCCTTTTGACCATACGTAACTGTGCAAAGCTCGTATGATTGAAGAGATTCTGACGAATTGGGTCGCCAAATTATTTTCTGCAACGGGCGCTACTCAGGATTGACGAGGATGCACCGATACATTTTGGAACAGTCGCTAGATAGGACGTACTTGTAACGACGAAATCGAAGCGCTATTGAAAACAGATCGTCTTGAATGAGAGGTCCATTTAATTGTAAGTCGTTGTTGTGAGACTTTCTTTCCGTATGACCGGCAAGTAGGGCATGTAGTATTCTTGCCGAGGAGTGTCATTAGTCTAATCCAGTTTAATCATGCGACCCAAGGACTCATTTCTCCATAAAAGCTGAGTAGGATTTCTTGAGATCAGGATTGGATTGGATTCCTTTAGAGGAATAGGAATTGCTTGATGGCTCTTTGCTCAAAATCTCGTAAGACATCTGGAGATGAGCGGAGAGGAATTTTCCTTCTTCATTCCTGGTTATAGTTTGAACGAAATTGGATTCGCACAATTGTTCTTCCGCAAGTTATATATTTCTGTTATTTAGAAATAAAAACACTCAAACACGATTTTAGATTATCGGTGGTTTATTACAAAAAAGCAAAGACTTTTACAAGACGGTAGTTCGAAATAGAGTGATTAAAAAGTAATGGTATTTCATTTACAGAGATATTATAAAGTGCAATTATACAGTTTAGAGTTTATGTAAAAGTTCATGTAAAACATGCGTTCGCTGTGTTCTCATGGATCTTCTTCCAAGATGTCTCATGTGGCGTAGTGTTAGCGAAATCGTAATTCGCAGAACGAAAAATTCCCTTTTCTTCGCAAACCTCCTGCTCCCAAAACCGACTTATCTGTTTAGAGAGGGTCGCAATCGACAAATTGCAACTTGTTTCGCCGATTGAAGATGCTTCATTCGGAAAATTGCCTGAAACAATGTATCCCAATTCCGAATTAATCAGGTATGGATGCTCTTGATTTTATGAGACTCCAAAATATGTCGATACCTAAGAGAACGTCAATACGAGAACTTTTTTCGAAGTTCATATTTGCTAAAAGATTTAGCGCTGAATGGGGAATGGACATGGAATGCTTAGTGAAATTGGTAGACGAAAGTGTCTCGGCTATGTTTGGCAACAACAAGAACGAGAGATCCTTGGAAAAATCCTTGTAAAAAGTTAAAATTGTTGAACGACCGCTCGGAAAAAAATGCCACAAAACCGAAAATCAGAGGAAATTAAGTCCACGTTGAGTTTTTACGCCAAAACTGATACTGATTACACGGAAGGCCCCGTGGTATTTTTGAACTTTCCGAAATGAATATTTTTTATTTTTGACGACGAATCTACAGAATTTTTAATAATTCTGTTTATTTAGAAACGATTGTTGGTCACATTCTTGTCGGCCGCTCCGGCTACCGACACCCTACATGCAAATGACATGACATGACATGAGGCCCGTGTGTGCTTGGCCGGTGGCCGCTCACGGGTATCCCGCCGTGCCGGGACACACACGGTTGAGGAGGTTCACGCTTCACACTGGGTGGAAAAACTCCTCCGCAGCACGTGTGGCAGGGTAAATCAGGACGGATAGTGAAGGTTGAAGGATTCTTCTTTTCATTTGTGTTAGTGTTAGCTGTAATAAAGTTATTGTATTATTATTGTTTTACTAACTTCGTGTCCGCACTTCACACCCTCCCCCTCCCTTTTGCGGGCCGACGAATTTTGGCTGTTCGGTTTCCTGTGGAATGTGTAGGATTTAGGCCCCCTTTGTTGTGTGCTGACCCTCACGAGTTCGTGTTTCCCAGTTTCTTCCTTTTTTGTTGCTGTCATATTTCAATCACTGCACTATTTCTTTTGCTATTTCTATCACTGCACTTTCATTTCTCCAATCACAGAACTTAACTGAGCGCCCGGTCGCCGCCCTCCGTTGGTCCGTGTCTTCATCCCAGCTTTCTGTCTCCGGTCCTTCGAACATTCGCTGAAATTCCCTTTTCATAGTTCCTTTGTATTCCATTTCTTTCATTCCATTTCATCATCATCACTTTATTGCCGCACTTCACCCGTGTCACTGCACTCCACACTCTTTATTGACACCACAGTTGACACTGATGCCTATCGCCCCCCTTTGCGCGGTCATTCATTACACTATCCACCACACTCCACTATCATCGCACTTTTTTGTCACTGATTATTGCCACACTTCACCCGTGTCACTGCACTCCCCTGTCGCTGCACTCCACTGTTACTTGCACTTCTGGATTCTCTGGATTCTGGATTAGGATTTGGAGGGTGAGTGGCTTGCGCCACTCTAGCACTTAGGCCTCTTACTTGGGCCCATTGTGCCACCCCTCCGGCGCAACTCCCTGCCGCCCGCCGCTAGTCCTCAAGCCAACCAACAGAGTTGATAAACTCGAGGACCGCACCGGGTGCGGTGTTGCTAATGTCGGCCATACTTGGCCAGAAGTCCCCTAGTATGGATCCTCGGGTCGACGCAAGCGCGGGGCAGTGACATAGCACATGCTCCGCTGTCTCGTCCTCTTCTAAGCATCCTCGACAAGTGGGATCGGTTACGACGCCCAGCGTGTAGAGATGTTTGTTCAGTCGGCCGTGCCCGGTCCATATCCCTACGAGTTTTCGGAGATTGTCTCTGGTTAGTCGTAGGCAAAATTTGGCTCTTTTGAGGGATGGTGCCTTGATGGCGGCCCTCCCCTGTCTGTAGCCTTCAGTCGATTCCCAGCGCGCAGAGTGTCTGGTCCGGGTGTCTTCTTTAATCAGAGTATTCAGAGTAGAAAGGGCTACCGGTAGCGCCGGCTCCGGCCCGATCAGGTGTCGGTCGGAGCCTTCGCGCGCCAGCCCATCTGCCTCTTCATTACCCTGTATTCCTGTATGTCCTTTCACCCATACAAGGTCTACGACATTTTCTGCCGCCAGTCTTTCCAGAGATAGGTGGCATTCCCAGACCAGCCCCGAGTTGATCCTGGACCCTCTCAGAGCTAGCAATACCGCTCTACTATCTGTCATGATGCGTACAGACTTGCCCCTGATTCCAAGTTCAGTGGCTCTTTTGGCCCCTTGAGTCACCCCCGTCAGTTCCGCTTGGAACACGCTGGAGTAGCATCCAAGAGCTAGACTGTCTCGCAGGTCTGGATCTTCGGAGAAGATACCCGAGCCCGTGCCTCGACTATTTTTGGAGCCGTCCGTGAAGATGTTCACGTCCGATGCTTTTTCTTCGCAACAGTTTATTTCAATGTCATAACGCCTTGTGAAGTTGTATTTCACCGGGATGCGATCAGACCTCGCCCCCAGAATAGGTACTCTCATGAGCGCCTCATTCAGGATGCGAGTGTGACCGCCATCGTGGTTTCTGTCATTCCATAGACCCTCAGCCCGCAGTCTCAAAGCCGTCCCCAGAGCCACCTCCTCGACGTACAGGTCGAGGGGAGGCAGGCAGAGAATCGTCTCCAAGGCCGCAGTTGGGGTCGTCCTCATAGCCCCAGTCACTGTCAGGCATATCAGCCTTTGGATGTGACTTATATGAGCCATCTCGTTCCTCTGTCTGGTTCTGGGCCACCAGACGAGCGCACCGTAGCAAAGCATGGGTCTGATGACCGCCACATATAGCCAGAGGACGATCCTAGGGGATAGGCCCCAAGACCGCCCAACAGCCCTGCGGCATTGCCAGAAGGCCGCGCATGCCTTGCTCACTTTTAACTCCAAGTGTCTTTTCCAGTTGAGTTTGCTGTCAAGTACGATTCCCAGGTACTTGACTTCCTTTGTTAGACTAAGTTGGGTTCCCTTAAGTCTAGGTAAGGTCATTGCACCTATCTTTCGTTTTTTCGTGAAAAGAACGAGCTCCGTTTTCGCGGCGTTTACCGAGAGGGAGCGTTCAGTTGTCCATTCATCAACTATGTTCAGCGCGCTCTGCATAATGTTGCAGAGTATGCTCTCATGTTTACCCGTAAGCAGGATTGCCAGGTCATCTGCATAGCCAATAGTGCGGAACCCCGACTCATTGAGCCGGCGCAGCAGGTCGTCAACTAATATGTCCCATATTAGCGGGGATAAGACTCCTCCCTGTGGACAGCCCTTACTAACGACACCCCTGACGGTGCAATCCCCTACACTTATCTGTATTGCTCGCCACTCCAGGGCATGCCGAATCAGCCCACACAACATGGGGGTTACGTCGTGTTCCTGTAGTGCCTTGGTTATGCTTTCGAAGGTTGGTCGGTCAAAAGCGCCTTCGATGTCTATAAACACTCCCAGGGTGGATGATTTGACCTTCATCGACCTCTCGATTCTGCTCACCACTGCGTGTAGCGCAGACTCGGTCGATCTTCCTGGGATGTATGCGTGTTGACTGGGATGAAGAGGGCGTTCCACTAGCGCCGTATCCCTGATCTCTCTGTCGCACAATCTCTCTAAGGTCTTTAGAAGAAAAGACGTTAGACTGATAGGCCTATAGGATTTTGCCGCGGAGTAGTCCGATTTCCCCGGTTTTGGTATAAATATTACTTTAACTTCCCTCCATTCCCCGGGAATGTATCTGAGGACGATACACGCCCGGAAGATTCGCACCAGGTGGTCTAGTATGATCTCCAAACCCCAGTGGAGTAGAGCAGGATACACGCCATCCAGCCCGGGTGATTTATAAGGAAGGAACGATTTGATAGCCCAAGCTACTTTTGAAGCACTTGCAATGCGAGCGGCCACAGCCCAGTCTACAGCAGTAGGGTCCGGGGCGACGTACTCGGGCCAAACAAGGTCAGGTGCTACCGTACAATCTGGGAAATGTGTGTCCATCAGCACCCCCGCTTTCTCCGCTAGGTCGGTAGTGTAGGTACCGTCCCCTCGCTTCAAACTGCTGGGTTGTTGATTCGGGTCTTTCGAGATGATCTTCTTCAGTCGGGCGGCTGAAGCAGTGGACTCTATGCCACCACAGAACGATCTCCATGCCTCCCGTTGTCTTTTGTGAATCAACCCATGGTACACTTTCCGGTGCTCGTTGTAAGCTTCCCAGTCCGTGACATTTCGGGTGGTTCTGGCTCTGTTGAAAAGTTTCCTGCTACGCGCCCTGAGGTTGTCAAGTTCTGTGCACCACCATGGTGCCGCACGACCTCCGACAGCCGCAGTGCGCAGCGGGCAGGTACTTTCATATGATTTGATGAGATTTGATCTCACAGATGCAACGCTATGCTCCACTTGCTCAACCGTTTTAATGTCCTGTGGTATACCGTGTGTCAATTTAAAAATTTGCCACCCCCCAATTTCCGCAAAGGATGGAGTTCAGCCAAAAACCCCGAGACCGGTCGATTTTTGTTTCGAGGGGGACCAAAAATGGTGATAGATAGAACCCCTCCCCACCGTCCCTGTAGCGGGGGTAGCAACCCTGTGCAGATTTTAAATAGGGAACATGGGTCGAGTGATACATCATTTCAAAGCAATTTTAATTCTCTACACAATGATGGTATAATTTTGAATTTTCAAGGACTTTTTTTGTTTGGATCTAAAAACATGCGTAACGCCGATTCTCGTAAAGTATGGGATTCAGCCAAAAACCCCAAGACACGTCGATGTTAGTTTCGATGGCGGCCGAGGAAAGTAATGAAGAAAACCAATCTCAACTCTCCGCGTAGCGGGGGTAGCAACCCTCTGCTGATTTTCAATGAGGAACATAGGTCGAGTGACATATCATTTTAAAGCATTTTCAATTCTCTACACAACGGTGGAGTTCTTTTAATAATTTTTGAATCCAGAGAGATCTATTTTCTATTTTAAACTTTGTGCAGAAACTTTGATGCCATATGCTGAGGATCACTTTTAAATTTATGCTATAGGAATTAGTAGTAGGTAATGAAGGCAATTGTAATTGTAAAACAAATACGGAGACATCAAAAAAATCCTTCATAAAGGGAGGCTATGACTCTCATTCTCTCTCTATCATTTTAGTAGTTTTCAGATGAGACAGAACGATTATCATAGCCTCCCTTTATGAAGGATTTTTTTTTTATATTTTTGTACAACAATTCCATAAATAGTGAAAAACATCTGTGATAGACAATCTCTTACTTTTTTCGAGAAAGATTTCTTATTCTCAATAAAATACAACATCGTCCATATCTTGTTTCTAATTTACCTACTGTGAGAGTATTTCAATTGCCGTTGACGTTTAATAGAGAAATTTCTCCCTTGAAGAAAGCACTGAGATTGTTTTCATCTATGGGGCTGAAAACCGATGTGAAAGATCGACGGCTAGAATTTTCAATAACAGAAATCCGGGAAGACAACAAATAGACTGTTGAATGATGACACTCAAATCGAAATCTTAGGGCAGTTTGTTGCGGAACCTACAGTTTCATTGCGGAGTATTTCCAAAAATAGAAAATAAATCTCTCTGGATTCAAAAATTATTAAAATAACTCCACCGTTGTGTAGAGAATTGAAAATGCTCTAAAATGATGTGTCACTCGACCTATGTTCCCCATTGAAAATAAGCAGAGGGTTGCTACCCCCGCTACACGGATAGTGGAAATTGGTTTTCATCATTACTTTTCTCAGCCGTCATCGAAACTAACATCGACGTGTCTTGGGGTTTTTGGCTGGAGCCCATACTTTACGAGAATCGGCGTTACACATGTTTTTGGATCCAAACAAAAAGTCCTTGAAAATTCAAAGTTATACCATCATTGTGTAGAGAATTAAAAATGCTTTGAAATGATGTATCACTCGACCCATGTTCCCTATTTAAAATCTGCACAGGGTTGCTACCCCCGCTACAGAAACGGTGGGGTGGGGTTCTATCTATTATCATTTTTGGTCCCCCTCGAAACAAAAATCGACCGGTCTCGGGGTTTTTGTCTGAAGTCCATCCTTTGCGGAAATTGGGGGGTGGCAAAATTTTAAATTGACACACGGTATGTGAGGCTCCCAAGGATCTTTCCAGGTGCGCACGAAACGACTCCCTGTCTGTCTTCCTCGGGTCCCGGTGGGGGCTGCTCACTATTTCACAGCACTTTATGTTGAAACTTATCCATCGGTGATCGGTCATGGACACCCCGGGTGCCACATGCTAATCCGCGATCCTACTTGAAATGTTCGCGGATGCCAGGGTGATATCTATCACTGTTTGGCACCTAGAGGTGACGAAGGTTGGTTCGCTCCCTCTATTAACAATTGTTACGTTCCGTTGTTGATGTCGTACCACTTTTGCACCATTTCTGATAATTCGACCTAAAATAGCGTACTTTCGATTTCTATTTACTTTCCTGATCTCAAACCTACCTAACCTATTTCGTGTATTCGACTCTTCTGACGCGCTGGGACCTACGGGTTGATAATTGATGGACAATCATGATTCGATTAGTTTATTACTTACATCTTTAAATCGCTAAATCGCTTAAATTAATTAATTAACATTAATCAATAATATCGATCTGTTTACTGCTGTCAAATTGTTCGTCACTTGTCAATCATCGAGTACCAATACCTGGATTTATCGTTAAAATACCTAGAATTCCACCTGTCTCTCTCTACCTTCCGGTTCGCACCGATGGCGGAATATTCGAATTATCCACCCTCTATAGTGCCCTTTTGCTGCCATATCCACCGACATTATTGTCTATGGCACTAGATATTCGGATAGGCCGTCTCGGTTTCTCGGTGCTGTCGAATTTAGGGATGATTCGGAGTTGGCCTAGTCACTCTTTTCGGCATCAAATAGCTTCCTGCGGTATTTTCCCTCGCAAATCTCGCCGATGTCTCGGGGCGTTGGCATCCACTTGAGCACTTCTTTCGACCCTTTTTACGAGTACTTCGACGATGACGACGTTCGTCCTCCGACTTTCGGCCATTCTTTTCTTGACGTTAATGTCGTAAAGTGCTGCGAAGAAAATCTGCGAAAATCCATTCGAATCTAAGAAAATTATACAATTTTCTATTGTATTTCCACTTACCGTTTCGTGTATAGTATCGTCCAGTGGAAATATTAACGAATTGTGGGTCGCACGGAAATTTCTTCCACACGTACTCCCTCACAAGGGCTGAAACCCCTTTGCACACGTTAGGCCGCCCTTCACCTACAGGTAAACCCTCATCGATAGGACCTGAAAGGGGCGAAAGCTTATTCTACTCGTTATTTACAGGCCTTTTATAGTTTACGGTACCTACCGTCTTTGTGATCTCTCCCTTGCTCTCATTTGACGTTCGATTCGTACGGGGAAAATCTACCCTCCACCCTGGAACGGGCTGCTGTAACTCGAGTCACCTTACACTACCCTAGACTACACGGTGGTGCGCTGATTCGTTGCCAAGGCCGCTAAATTCGAGGACCGACGTCTCGCCTGTTCGCCGAAGTTGGGGTGCGACCACGACACCTACCCTGCCGCAGCCACGGCAATAGAGCGCGACACCGCAACGGTACCAGCTCCCATCCAGCTAAGTCTGCCTTTTCCCCCCGAATTGTGTGCGAAATTTATTGCGTCGTTTCCCTATTTCTTTCTCTTTGCTTATTTAAGATTTTGTAGCCTCACTACTCGCTAGTCCTTCAGACTGGCGTTGCCCAATTTGTAAACCGAGTATACGTATACCAGGCCCGAATTTAATCTGTCAATCAGATAACTACATAACAATCGATTCTGTTAATCGATATTATTTATATTAGTCTGCATATAATTTGATCGCTCTCTGCTAGAGCTAGTTGAGCTACAATTACCCTTTAACGTAAAGTTTCCCGTTTTGTATACCACTTTACCCAGTCTTAACATTCTTGGGCTTTTACCAATAAAACGGGTGGCGCTCTATTTACCATCTTTTTTTTTGAACTCACCCCGTCTTCGACTGAGCCGGCGAGCAGCCCGGACTGGACCGTTATCACCAATCGGCGGTAACACAATTTCTAAACTAGTGCTAGCAATATATTCTAGTAGTGTCTTACCTCGATTGTTGTTGTCGGCGCTCCCCCAACTTGTGTGGTGAGCGTTCGTATCACATCCAATAATGAGGTGTTTATTTCCTTCCTCACAGTACTCGACGAGGTCCGTCATCACTCTTGGAGGCGGGCGTCCTATCGAGTTGATCGGCAGGTAGATTGATGCGATGATTACATCTTTTTGTTGCCCATCCCCCGTATCGCAGCTGACACGTACAGCCGTTAGGTCCCCGGTGCAGAACTGCGGTACTAGGTTGGCTTGGAGTTGCCTCGGTATGTATATAGTTAAATAATGTTAGTCGAGAAATCCGTTTTTAAAAAGCGAACTTTATTTCCCAAGTTTACTAAATTAACAAATTTATCGAACTTAAGGGTAGCGACGATGCTTATTCGTACCGATATGTTCTAGAGCCAATCTTAGACTAAAGATAACAACAAGAAGAGTACATTTTGATGAGTCTGAAAAAAAAAGTAAATCTAATGCGGATGTTTTAGGTTCGCAATTCCAGAATAATGTCGAAGACCTGAAAGTGCAACATAGGCTATTTATTCCTATAGGGATCCTATAGCTATGTTACATTACTCCTCCCTCCTTAAGTGTGAAAACAAAATTTCATTTTGTTGAGCGTCCACCGGGTTCCCCGGGGGAGTTGAATTTGTGATTTTCTTCCTGAAAAATCTCTCAACTAATCTTAAGGCTAGGAATATAGCTTAGCTGAATACTAATGCAATAGTGGTTATAATGCTGGTTAAACTTTTTTTATTATTGTTTACTACTTCATTTTCTAAAGTATGAATTTTTACGTTTTTTAAGTTATCTCTCATGAGATTTAAATCATCTAAGTGGATCTTATTGATCTTTATTGGTTGATGCGCATAATTTGCACTCGATGAATCATTTGTTATGATTGGTTCGATAATGTTCATTTTATGGTCCACTGTTTTCCCACTGAATTTATATGAGGAATTGCCCAAATTTACACTACACTTCTCACTCAGAACCACTAAAATTGGATCGTGAATCCAGTAGTTCTTCGTTTGTTCGCAGATCGAGATGAGATTCAGGTTCTCATTCGGGATGATGATGATTTTGTTGGGGTCCTCCTGTAGAATTGTGACGATGATCTCGTCTATAGTGGATTTCACGAGGGAACACGTGTCCTCGATTTTCGTTCCGGGTTTCAAGCTTCCTCCGATTGGGGTTTGTGAATCGGATATGTAGTAGGGTGAATTTAAAATTGTGGTTGAATTTTTGAACGGGATTAAGTATAGGTGGTACAGATTTAAATCGGATTTCCAAATAATTGGGTAATGGGTATGAAAGTAAATCTTGCTTTCTGAGATCTTAACACTGGTTTCTAATAATTCGTAGTATGAGTGAACGTGACGAAACGAAATAACTTCTTTCTTGTACAGAATTTTCATTGTGTCTAAAATTTCGTTCAATTCAAATGGATTCATTATCGTGGGGTGAAATATGTTTAATCGAGCTAAACTTATACTGGTATGGATTTGATCCAGAAACTCTAAAATATTATTATATTCGTGTTTTATCAAGTCTAAAGTCTGTTGCAATTGTACGAAATCTTGTAAATGTTGAACTTCGATTTGATTTTGCTTAATCTCGGTTATGTGTTTAAGTAACAGTTCTTGGTTATTGGCTAAAGTAGTTAGTTTTTCGTTGTAATTTTCGGTAATGTTTAAAAGAATGGATTTCTGGTTAACTAAGTCCACGGACAGTTTGTATTGGTTATTTTTTATTAAGCTTATTTGGTCATTAAAGAATTTTTCGTCATCGGCATCCATTGTACCGAATAGGAATTTGTTAGCTTTTCCGATTATATTTACTAGTCCTCTTTTCGATTTTCTGACTGCTAATTGGTTTAATCGATTTTGAATGTCTTCCTTTAGTCTCGAGATTTGATTTATTACTATTCGTAGGTGATTTCGATAAGACGTGGGTACTGGGTATTTAGTCGCAATTTTATTTCCAGTTTCATTTAGAATTCCGATGGCTAATAGACCGTCGACCGCTTTGTCTAACGCTTCTATTTGGGTAGTTATGTTTCTGAAGTCTATTAAGAATATGAAAGAATGGTAATCGTTCACTATTGTGGCATGACCTAGTGATACGGGTAATATTGGGGTTTTAATTGGTTGAAATAAATTTGTTAGTGCCGTGGTAAAAAAAGCAGAAAGTATCATTAGTGAGAGTTTCATTTTTTTCGGACGCGCTGTAAATCTTTCTTGTGTTGAGGTTTACCGAATGTTGAAACTTTAACTGGATTAGGATTCGCTGTTACGACTGTACTTTTAAATGTCGGGTCACCTTTGCGCGTTTACGTATCTCTCCTGATTTTCTTCTATTTCGGGTGGATCTTCTCTTGAACTGTTCAATTTTTCTAATCTCTTTCGTTGTTTCTCCGCTAGTTTTGTGTTAATTTCCCGGAAGAGAGTGTTGAGGTTGGTGTTGTGTTCTTGTACAAAGTCCGTGACAATCTCTTTTTCGGTTAATTGATTATTCGGCTCTTGTCCTAAGACAACCTGAAAAGGGGTGAAATCTGTAGCTGAGTGTATGGAATTGTTATAAGCATAGATTGCATATGGCATGAGTTTCGCGTAAGATTTTTCTTTATTAGTGATGGCTAGTATGGTTAAATGTTCTATAAGAGTAGAATGGAATCGTTCCACTGGACTGTTGCTGTTTGGACTATAAACTGTCGTATAATGTAACTTGATATTATGGGTCTTGCAAAGATCCTCGATAATATTATTCTTAAACTCTGTACCCTGATCACAAGTGATTTTCTTCGGAATCGAATAATGTCCAAAATACATGAATAATTTTGACGATATTTCAATCGCAATTAAGCATGTTCGGCCAATAAAATTTCCTACTTGATGCCGCATAAGTTTCTTGTATTCCGCGATCGTTAGTTTTTGTTTCGTGGTGGTGTTGAATTTTGAGGGTTTGCTCATCTTCCTCGATTACATCCTCTAACAGTGAGGCTACTTGTATTAATTTGAAAGTGTTATTGCGGAAGGTCTGCCTCAACACGTTATTAAATATGGGTTTTAATTTGTCCGTTTTGAATAATATCGCATAAGTTTCCTTGGGTATGAAATAATCCTTTATTAGTTTGTTGATATTTGTTTCGATCTGAGTATTGGGCATAGAAATGTGTACTCGATTTTTCCCGAAAATCTTCCCCTTCCTCACCATTAGTTTTTTGTTAGCTGAATCTATTCTGAGGATAAATTGATTCTTGTAGGTATTTATTTTTCCGTCGGATATTGTCATCTCCTGTATCGTGTTTTCGTCGTTGGTATGCGCTGTACCTGCTGTAGCTTCTTCAGCATCTCCCTGTAACTCGTTGAACGTCCGTTCCAAGTCATCCAAGTCTACGTCGTCTTCTAATCGATCGTCTAGATTTACCAATAATGAGTTGGCGTCATTGTCATCGTTACTATCGTCGGTTTCGTCAATTGCGTTGATTTCTATTCTAGATAAGCCGTCAGCTACTTTGTTTGAATGTCCTTTGATGTAGTCGATTTTATAATCGAACTCCTCGATTCTCAATCGCCAGCGATGTAGCTTGCTGTTTGGTTCCTTTAAATTCATCAGCCACTTTAAAGGTTGATGATCCGTTCTTATGAGAAATTGTTTTCCATAGAGATATGGTCTGAATGTTTTGCAGCTCCAAACAATTGCTAATAGCTCTTTTTCTATGGTGCTATACCTTTGCTCGGTTTCGTTTAATGTTCGGCTTACAAATGAAATGGGTCTTTCACCCTCTGTAAATTTTTGGGACAATACCGTGCCTAAAGCAAGATTTGATGCGTCGGTAGTCAAGATAAATTCTCTGGTAAGATCTGGGTAAGCTAGTACCGGTCGGTTTATTAAAAGCGATTTTAAGTTATCGAACGATTCCTTAAATTCCTCCGTGTGTTCTATTTTATTTCCTTTTTTCAAGCACTTTGTCAATGGTTTAGCAATGTGAGCATAATTTTTTATAAATTTTTGATAGTAACCGGTTATTCCCAAAAATGATTTTAATTGTTTTGTGGTTTTTGGCAAGGGGTAGTTTTTAATGGCGTCTATTTTCTCGGGATTTGGTGTTATTCCCTATGGGGTTACGACATGTCCTAAAAATTCGACTTCCTTTCTCACAAACTCGCTTTTATCCAACTGGACCTTCAAGTTCGCCTCTTTTAGTCGTTGAAATATTTGTCCCAAATTTTGAATGTGTTCCTCTAAGCTTGTGCCAAAAATAATCACGTCATCCATGTACACCAGGCATATCTTGTTTATAAATTCTTTTAGGACTTCGTCCATCAGTCTCTGGAATGTGGACGGCGAATTTTTTAAGCCAAAAGACATACGAAGGAAATGGTAATGACTTCTTTCTACGCTAAAGCCCGTTTTATCTACGCTTTCTGGGTCAACTTGAATTTGATGGAATCCGGAGCTAAGGTCTATTGTACTAAAATAGACACATTTATCTAACAGTTCTTCGATATTTGGTATCGGGTATCTATCCGTAATCGTTTTTTCATTCAATTTTCGGTAGTCCACTACCATTCTCCATTTTTGTTTTCCGGATGCATCAGACTTTTTCGGTACGATCCACACGGGGGCACACCAAGGGGAAGTACTTGGCGCAATTATTTTGTTTTTTAACAACTCGTTTATTTGTTTTTCGATTTCAATTTTATGAATGTAGGGGTATCGATACGTTTTTGCGTGAACTGGTTCCTCATCTGTTAATTTGATCTTGTGTTTTACATGGGATGTGAATGTTAATTTTGAAAAATATCTTTGTATTCGTGACAAAGTTTCAAAATTTCTCGTTTTTCTTCTGGGTTCATATGGTCGGTACGAATTAAATTCTCTACGTTTTGATTTCCGATTGACCCGGCCGTATGCGTGATTGTATCATTGTGACTTTCGATGAAGTGCATTTCAAAATTCTTTACGGGGGGTGAGCTAGATAAGATTTCTAATTGTGTCTCAGGTGTCGGGTTGAATATCTCGATTTTTAGGGTTCCATTTTTAACTGAGCCAACGCATTCATTTGAGTACAACGGGCCGTCGTTAATGTGGAATTTCGGTATCCAAACATCTCCGTCTTCGGTTGGCATTTCGAAACTGCAAATTTTTGTGCTGTACTTCAAGTTCGTATGTTTTAAAATCAGAACGGTATTTAATCGGCAATGTCACGTTTCTGGTTATTAATTGGTGATTTGCTAAGTCTAACTTCGCGTTTAGCATTTTTAGTGTTTTCATTCCAATGATTCCGTCAAAATAATTGTGGAACATGAGTAACACAAAGTCAATTTTCTCATCACTCTCAAATTCTGGAAAGAGTGCGATTCCCGCTTTATTTTCCGCTACGCGACTACCTGCACATGTTTGAATGGGGGTCGCGTCCCTGTAAATAGTTTCGGGGTAGTAAGTTTCGGCTATGGAGGGTCTTAAAATTGCACAGTGGCATCCTGTGTCAATCAACAATTTCATTGGGGGATCCTTAATTTCTAAATATGGTAATGCGTTTGCTATTATGTTATTCAAGTCGATTTTCTTTTTTGCGGGGTTAGATTCTATGTTATCGTTATTTTTAATTTTATTCTTATTGCTGGCACCGCTATCAATTAATTGGTGTCTGTTTCCGAGGCTCCTAGACGAAAATTTGCGGCTTCATCATATTGCTTGTAATCTTGTGGAATCTGCTCGTCGTTTCCGTAATTGGTATTATCCTCGTAGTACTCGAAAGGAGGTTCCGCGAGATTGGTTTCGAAATCGTCTCCTACGTTTACATTGTGCAATTCATTTGCAAAGTTCCTTCCCTGACCGTTATTGGGATACTGACTATTCCGATTTTGGTATGGGTTATTGAATTTCTGGGTCGTTTGGCGAGTGCTAACTGACATTGGTTGCGGGTCGGAGTCCGGTTTGTAATTTTTATTTGGAGCAAAAACGTTTCTTGGTTTCCCGAATACCTGATTATTTGTGGGGTAAAAAGTCTTCGGAGGGTTCGGGGTTAGCTGCATGTTAACGGGACCTATAGGGAACTGGTTCTGATTACTCGATGATGGGTAATTTTGAAATTGCGGGTTGTAGTTATTAAAAGTACTCCGACTGTTCGGGTACGCCGGATTATTTTGAGTTCTGGGCAGCCCATTATTGTAGTTGCTATACGAGTTGTTACCGTACGAATTGCTACCGTACGAATTATTACCGTACGAATTGTTTCCGTATTTTGGGGTAAAGTTTCGATCATTTTTCGGCTTTTGATCATTTCTTTTAAAATTAGGGTTATTTGGGCCTTTGTTCGTTATGTTTATTCTCTGGTTAGTATGCACGTACGAAAGGAGTCAAAGAATCAGGGTTTCTTATCATGAGAATAGTTTTCAATGTTTCGTCTACGTTTCTTAGTATTATATCCAGAGCGATTTTTTCATTAATCCTTACGTAAATTTCTTTTTCCGCCTCCGTCAGGGTAGTTTCGGTTCTAGTTTTTACATTTAATCTCGACATGTATTGTTTTACACGGTTCAAAAAATCTAAAATATTCTCGTTATTACCGGCCTTCAAGTACATGAAATTTTGAGTTAACGCGTTTCTGTCCGAATGATCTCCAAATTCGTTACGAAGGGCGTTTTTCACGTCGATCCAAGTGGTTAAATCTGGTCGGCACAAAATCGCATTTGCTGCCTTGTCCTTGAGCCTACTTATTATGGACATGAAAACAAAATCATTAAGAGTGTTATCGGTTGTACGACCGTAAGTGGTATGGAATTTATCCACCAAATTTATGAAACTTTCCAAAAATTGGGGCTGGCAAAATGTGAGCGATTTTCTTAGCTGCTTGTAAAGTCGCCATGTTATTAGGTTGGGGTGTTAGATTATTTTCGTTAGTCGGATTATCTGAATTGTTACCTAAACTTTCCGCTTGGTCGGGAATGTTCAACCTCAAATTCGCGATAGCATCCGACAATATGTTTTCAATTGCTTCAGGATCCAGTTTGATAGAACAGGAATTCCGTTTGATAATTTGTTACATTACTATACAGGGTCTTTCTTATCTATGGGACACTATAGATATTTCGAGAACCGTTTCGCATTTCGATTTGAAATTTTGCAGGCTTCCATAACAAGGCACCGTCCAAAATAATTACAACATTGAGCTACTTCCGGTTATACCGGAAGTCATGACCAACTTTGTTATTTTAAATAGAACACCCTGTATTTTCGGGCATTTTTGAATTCCTCGATGGAATTTAAGGTGAGTTTATGCACACAACTATGCCTCAATTCCATGCCGTTTTTGAGTTATTAATTATTTTTTGAAAAATATGACAGTTGGGTGTTTTCAAAAAAATGTGTCTATCTTTGAAACCTCAAAAGCAAGGATTTCGATTTTCTCAGAGCATCTTACACAAGTACTGTCAAATAATTGCCACTAGGGCGTTTTGCGAATTTTTTTCGCAATTTTCTTGGACACCACCTCAAAATTCGATTTTTTAAAATCTTGAAAACTCAATTTTTTCAAATGGAAACCTATATTTTTCCCAATTTTAATGAATTTGTCGTGAAAAATTACAAAGGAAAAGCGTCTATTCGGTTTCTTTGTCAAAAAGCAACTTCCGGAAATGTTGAAAATGTAAAAATTTTCAAGATCGGGGTCTTTCACGTTTGAAACAAGTAGGCGCCGGTCAAAATGAATGGAAACCACCGTAGCAACGTAAACAAATTTAACTGTTCGATCTCATATTTTAACTGGCGCCTACTTGTTTCAAACGGTCTTGTCAGTTTTTACATTTTTCAAAATTTCCAGAAGTTGCTTTTTGACAAAGAAACCGAATAGACCCTTTTCCTTAATAATTTTTCATGACAAATTCATTAAAATTGGTAAAAGTATGGGTTTCTATTTGAAAAAATTGAGTTTTCAAGATTTAAAAAAATCGAATTTTGAGGAGGTGTCCAAGAAAATTGCGAATGAAATTCGCAAAACGCCCTAGTGGTAATTATTTGGTAGTACTTGTGTAAGATGCTATGAGAAAATCGAAATCCTTGCTTTTGTGGTTTCAAAGATACACACATTTTTTTGAAAACACCCAACTGTCAAATTTTTCAAAAAATAATTAATAACTCAAAAATGGAATTAAGGCATAGTTGTGTGCATAAACTCACCTTAAATTCCATCGAGGAATTCAAAAATGCCAGAAAATACAGGGTGTTCTATTTAAAATAACAAAGTTGGTCATGATTTCCGGTATAACCGGAAGTAGCTCAATGTTGTAATTATTTTGGACAGTTAGACGGTGCCTTGTTATGGAATCCTGCAAAATTTCAAATCGAAATGCGAAACGGTTCTCGAGATATCTATAGTGTCCCCTCGATAAGAAAGACCCTGTATACACGTCCTAGGCCTGTCAACATTCTGTGTTACATATACGGTACCACTTAATTTGCCCAGTCCACAGACCTGGGCTTTTACGCACCAGGGCTCCTGGATAAGGGCTATTGTCGTTTTAACGCTGTCCAGGTGGCGGCACAAAGTTGCGACCGCCGCCGGGCAGTGTTGGAGGTTTGGTTGTATGAATCTTACTTTGGTCGCCATCCGTGATCCGCAACAGTTTGGGAAGTACCAGGTTGTCAAAGGACAGCCTGGTATAGTCGCCGCAGTCTTCGTTCCCTCATTTGACTTTTAGAGCCGTTCAACCCTCTTATTACTGTATGAAAAGAAAACAAGCAATAAATCCATAGGCGGTCATCACAGACAGGTATAAAGAAAAATTTCGGAAGGTACTTTTGAGGTACTCTATGTCGTGGAATTAAGAATACGCAGGTATAAACCGTCTCATGCTCCCACATAGCTTAAAAATACTTTCCCAAATGTCGAAGTTCCAATCGACCAAGATCTCCTGCTGGTTTATTACCTCTCTTCTATTCATTTGAAATTAGAGGGTTGAACGGCTCTAGAAGTCAAATGAGGGAACGAAGGCCGCGGCGACTATACCTCAAACGACGGACGGTCCTGTGGCCGTCGAGGAGGCCGCCTGGTCGGTCGACTGTTCGTCCTCCTGGGAGGGAGCATCGACCTCACTGCGAACAGTGGAGGCGGCCTGGTGAAACTTCACCTTTAGGGAGGTGAACAAATAGTTCAGCCTCCCTTGTTTGCTTGTGAAGAATTTGACGACGGCCTCCCTCACACCAAAGACAAGAATGGTCCCTTTCAGGACATCCTTGGCTGCGGTGTGGAAGTTCATCCACTCCCCCACTTTTGCCTATGGATTTTGGGCCGCCAAGCGTCGCCCGGTTCGCCCGGAATTCACAGAGTCATCTTGGTCAGCTTTGGCAGCTGTTCCACAGGGATGACGTCCAGCATTGCACCTTCCCATTGGGGGGGGCAATTCTGCAATGGTTTTCTTTAGCCAAGCTAAAGAACTGTCATTTTCACAGTTGATTTCAAGGACCTCCTGTGAGTAGTTCCAGGACCGGAAAATAGGTTGGCTGGCCGAATCCCTGGACAGTTCCCTACCCAGACATTCCGTCAACCTGGCCTGCAATAGCTCAACCCAGGCAGGTTTGATCCTGCCGAGGGAATTAGAGTCCCAGTCCTGCTTGTCGATGATTGCCTCTCTCAGGTGAGCGCCAACCATCCCACTATAGGTCCCATCCCGAACAGGTCCGGAGGGCCGTTTTGAAAGGCCTGACATCCCGCTCGCTTTCCGCGCAACTCTCTTGTTGGGATTGACACCCGGAGAGTGAGCGGAGGAGTCATCGAACCTCTGCCTCTTCTTTTGTGTGGGGTACCCGCTGCCCGGTTTCGGTTCTTCGCCCTGAGGCTTCATACCCTCAGCCAGGGAGCTGGGACCCTTCGCGGTAGAGGTGTTGCCGGTAGCCACTAAAGCCGTCTGCCTCAACCTCTGTCGCTTCTTTTGTTGAGCTCCGGAAATCCGTTTCTGGGGCTTTCTTATTTTATGAGTTGAGTCTTGCGATTCAGCCTCATGGGTTTCGGTTACAGGATTATTCGATTCCATACTAACAAACGAGAACTTCGTCTCACGAGCTCCCCACCCACCACGGAGTCCAACACGGGGACGTCAAAAGGACGCCAGGGCTACTCGCGAGATATAGCCCCCAGGTGCGAGTTGCACACGAGCAAGCCACGCACCCTGGAAACCAATGGTGCGCGCCGGTGGGGCACCCCTCTGCACCCCAAGGGCTCACCCAGCCGGCCCTCTTACGGGACGGCGCAGCCGTTTGATCAAGGTAGGTTAGTCTTGACCGCCTGTCTTGAGGTGAAATCCAGGCCAAAGTGGCGTGTTGCCAACCCAAGGTAAGGCTCAACCACCAGGATTCCTTCATCCACCTCTACGGGACGCCACGCACGGCGCAAACACGTGGGTAGTCTTAAGAACGTCCAGACAGCACGACTACTATGCTGACGGGTGGATTTTTCTGTCGGGGTTGTCTCTCTTAATCGAAAACTTGCCCGCTTTGTGGCGCCGGCTGATCGCCGTTCGCCCCCTCCTCTTAGCTGCAGATGCCCTGCATTACCAGGGGGTGCGACGAGGACGCGAGAAGTAGGACTTGGTGACTTACAGACTGACCGCTTTTACACGAGCTGTTTGGGCATTGCTTAGAGTTTTATGAAGTTACCTATTCGATATTAGCAACTCCTCCAAGACCCAGATCACCCATTACCCGCCAGACTATACCTAAATATCGGGTGGTCCAAAAAAAACCGGACGTTTTTATTTTGGCCATAACTTTTTTATTTATGGTTCGATTTTTAATTTCAAAAGCTTGATGAACAGCTAATGGACTGTATGAGACTACCTTATTGTCATATCGGAAGCGTCCGAGCTCCTTTCGCCCCCACCCTCGAACGAGGAAACATACCAAGATTCGCAGCCTTTGCGAATCTCACCCTTCTAATATCAAACTATCTCGGTCCAGGACACGATCTGTACAAGTGCCGTTTGGTTGCAAAAATGGAAAGGGGTGGAAAAAAATTAAAGTTGTGGAAATTATCTAGTTTTTCGTCATTTGCCGCTCTTTCCCATTCTTGTAACCTGATGACTATAGGCACGTTCGAAAGCTCTCGGTGCAGGGCACATTTTGTGCGAGTGCCGTTTGGTTACAAAAATGGGAAGGGGTGGAAAAAATTAATATGTCCTTTGAGGGGTTCAGGGGGATGTTCAGGAATACACCCCAACAGGCGAGGGGTTAACTAATCGTCTTACTCTTATGTACATAAGCAGTACGTAATCTCCGTTGTTCTCTGGTGTACTTTATTGTGTGTTCATATGTTCTCTTTGTACTCTTGTACGCGAAAACACGCAGTAGTTAACCCCTCGCCAACACGTCACCTTAACCACATTTATTCACATGTTCTGTCACAACAAGTGTACGGCTTACGACTAACGCTTATTTCTAATACCTAAAGGTACGATTCCTACACAGCTACTTCCAGCCGCCGCGACTCGAAGTCGCCGTGGCTGCGCGCGACGCTTCCATAAGAAAGCACGGGGCCGGACAGCCCCCACCATGCTCGATCTCGGCGACTTCGAGTCGCGGCGGCTGGAAGTAGCTGTGTAGGAATCGTACCTTAACTAATCATCGCTCCATTAATAATAAGTAAGCATAATCGGTTCCCTATGCACTACTCAATCGGGTCCGGTGTGCTATGCCAGCACACCACACCTCCCTCTTTTAGAAGAATGGACCACCTTTTGGCCACAAAGGGGGACATTCTGGGAAATAATTTTCGATGCTTTATGATTTCAAGACTGAACATATGAGCGAAATCTCAACTGCTAACCTACTTATCTAGACATAATTTTCCTAAAGCTAATCTTAGCTAATCTTATGCTACCCTCTTTCCCCTGTTTTTTTGTACTTTCTAACGAATTACGATTATTAATGACTACATTTCTTAGATATGTACCTTATTCTACTCATTCCTAAAGTACGTAGGCAATAATTGTTCGTTTAAGCACACATTGACCTAGAAAAAAAATTACGTTCCTCACCGCACTTGACCTTTAAAACTGTAAACAATAACAATAACATTACACCTCTAGATGAACTTATACTACGCATTTTTGTTATGGTATCGCTATATTTTTAATTTGTTCAGCATCTTGTTGCCTGCCTGTTTAAATATTTCGGTAGTGCACCATTGGAATATCTCATTATCCTTCCTGAACTTTACCGAATCAAATCCACACTCATCCGCCATAATTTGTAGCTGAGACATCATGTCCTCGAATGGAATCGTGACATTAATGAGTGAGATTGACGTTGCGCGCAAGTCTTCCTCTTATACACTTGCGTTATCCTAAGACCCGGTGTTTTTTTTTTAATTATTAGCGTAGGCATTTTAAGTAACGATGTTCCGTTTCTGAGAGCTTCATGTATACGTATAGGTATCCATTCATTTGTTTTTAACCTCAAAAAACCAGATGGAGTTGGCTCGAGTTCGGAATTATTAACCAATGGGTTTGTTGTGTAACAAATGAGAAAGAGTTGAAGATAATTGAAATACCAGTTAATTCATTAAACACATAGAGGCTGTCTTATAAAAAAACGCCCCAACCCATAACAATATTATTTTTATTGGCTGATTGTGATACGAAAGCATTCATTAGATGCTCGATTAGATGTCAAATGCCTTTGAAAATAATTTTTTAAAGCTACTTATCTGGCAGTTAGATTTGTGGATTTTCAACATTGTAACTTCCATGAATTATCTCACCGCTGATTATGAGAACATATGTACAAACAAGGAAAACCTAGTACCTGTAGTCAGCAGATCCCAGCCGACTACCCGGAGGATGCAGCGCTTGCATTTTTCATCATAAATAATACTGTATTTTTTCTCTTCACTTGATCTTAAACCTTTGTACGAATAACATAATAATAAAATAATCTGTTCTTGAATTAAAATGAAATAATTCATTTTTTAAAAATCGCGACTTGTAATTCCGAAACGAAATTCATGGTTTCCATGATAAATTTAACTGGGCAGAGCCGGTTTATAATTGTTCATTGGTGCAACAATTGAAATCAACAACTCCCAGCTTAAACTACGGATAAAACATAACAGAGCATTGATAATTCGGCCCTCAATCATGTTTAAAACAAAAGTGTGTGAAATTGTATTAATATGAGGAACAATATTGATATCTTCAGTATTTTTTCTAAATAAAATGAAGCAATATTGTAGGAATCCTCATTACTTTTTTTCCGGCAAAATGTCGCGAAAACATAAGATAATAATGGAGGACTTTGACGAGGACGTATTTATCGTTGGTTTTTTGACGAAGAAATTGAAAGAATCAGATGTGTAAGAAGCAGAGCACACATTGAAATTACAAACGTAGAAATCCGGAAAATATGGAAAATATTAATTTTTTAGTGAAAATGTGAAAATGTGAAAATGGTATTGTGTTGCATTAATTTTATTTCCACGCCTGGATTTGTGATACTATTAAGAAATCTTAATGAATTTAGGGGAAAGTTTTATGAAAATACTCAATGTGTGATGATAAGTTAAGTTTAAGCCTGGATTCACGACGGCATAACTTGAGGGATCTTGAGGTATTATAACCAACGGGTATTAATTGTTCGAAAGATTAAATTTATATTTCTGTATTTTAGGTCAAGCTGAGAAAAAAGTTCTCATAAACAGGGGCCTGTGAAGGGTTAATACTAGATACAACATTTTCACTACATTTTCTAGAGGCATAAAACCAAATACGGGTAAAAGTTTTAAATGAAACAGAAAAGTTTTCTACTGCGTTTAAAGGGATATACAGTTCGCGTCTAAACTGAATTTTCGAATTTCACGGTTTTTGTTTTGTAAGGAAATGTCTTCACCGCTCAATTTTTTTTACATTTTTTATCTCGAGTCTGATCGACCATTTTGAAAACGGCTGAAATTTTCAAAAAACTCCTGGGCACGTCGATTTTGTTTTTTAACCCCGCATCTTTTTTAAAAAATGTTATCCCTGTATCACTTCCGGTTTCACCGCAAATCATCGTAAATCAAGCGCATATCGGTTTAAAAACCAATTAAAGTTACGGTCATTTGCGGTGAAAATATCGGGTGGTCCAAATAAAACCGGACGTTTTTATTTTGGCCATAACTTTTCTATTTATGATTCGATTTTCAATTTCAAACAGCTAATGAGACTACCTTATTGTCATATCGGAAACTTTAGGTCAATGTCAGATTTCGGCTTTCCTCAAACTTCAGTGATTTTCAAATGGAGTTGGAACTTTTTCGTGGTGTCAAATTCAAAAGTGTTCTTGAGCCCTTGAAAGCGTATTTGTTTGTGAACATTTTAAGCCCTAGTACATCAAGTGTCGTTGACAAATAACGGAGATACAGTGTACAACGTAAGAGCATGTTTTGGTAAAATTTCACTTTTGAAATAAACGTGCGCCATTGTTAATGTGAATAACTTTTTTGTTTATGGAGCGATTTTGATCAGCGACCCATTAGGAAGCTAGAAGTATAGATGATCATTAGCCCATTAACAAATCGGCGAATATGCAGTCTTCTAGATCCAGCTCTATTACCACTCTTCATGTAGTTAGAGGAACTCGGGGTTTTTGGTAGTAAATCGTCATCAACAGTCACACACATTCGTCTGAACGGGTCATTTCTTCGGAACATTTTTCAATTTTGCCGAGAATAATCGATCCGAATTTGTTCAAGTTATGATCAAATCAATAAGGAGGTGTTTTTTGGTAAAAAATAAAAAACCGTAATTTCTCTTTGGGGGCGAAAGGAGCTCGGACGCTTGCGATTATGTGTTCTGACTTCTGTCTATAACTGTCCCACCGTTGCTTATTTTCTATTGCCACTGTTTACTTGATGTGAATAAACACTGGCAGAATATTATTGTTAGGGCTGGGTCGGCGTATCGATATATCGATACGTATCGATATGGTAGGCGTATCGAATCAGCGATACGGCGAATTGAATGATATCGATATATCGATATGAATGAAAATTCGATACAGATCGATATAATATATCAATTAATTCGATGAGTACTACAAAGTGACTCTAATTTGAATTTTTTATACCATGGACCTCGATGTCAATCAATGGTTAACTTGAAATTTTCGCTAGGTAATCTACAATTTTCTCAACATAAATGAGCAGGATTATTTTTTCTAGAATGCGTAATGTGTATTTTTCTTAATTTTGAGTCTTTTTTACCAGCAAAAACTATTGATGAAGTTTATTTAAGTCACAAAAAAAAATTGGGGAGAGTGCCGTGTACAACAATCACAGAACTGGATGTGACAGCAACAATAAACTCAACACGCTGAAAGGTGATTATTGCCCACCGCCGACTGTACAATTTGGTTTGGAAAAGCCAATTTGATGCCGATAAACATTTCATTATTTCACCAGTAAATGTTCTTCAAAATTCAAAATATTGTACATCATTGAACTCAGAAAAGAATACCCTATACATTTGTTTCGAAGCAGAATTGCATGTCTACTTGAAAACTTCAAGTTGACCGTGAATTGACAATGAAGACTCTTTTGAAAAAAATTCAAATCAAGGTCAGTTTGTAGTACTCATCGAGCAATTTATATTCGCTCTTGACTTTTTTTCAATCGGACGTCAAATAAAGGAGTTATGGCTTTGGGCGTTTTTTATGACAGCCTGTATTTTAGTGAAATCGGCAGTATCGATACGTATCGATACGAACCACATACCGTATATCGATACAGAATTTTGCGTATCGCGCAGCCCTAAATATTGTGATTCGCGTGGGTATCTTTCGACCTCCGTCCCTCCCATACCCCCGCAATAAAGGAGCATATAATAATCAAAGAGTTTTTATTAAAATAAATTATAATAATCTTATGATAATATTTAACACCTTTAATTAACTGAAACAATTGAGTGAGCCATGTCAGAAATGACTCACTATCGAAGACTCGATTATCCAGCCTGAAATGAGAATTTTGTATTAGACTAGTCGAGTCCAGACGGATTCCCCATTTTCAAAAACCATAACTATCAGTCAGTCAGGAAAAATTGTGCCATAAGTGATGGATCACCCTGTGGGTACTATGAGTTGATGAATAGCACAGATTTGTGTTACCTTATTCCAGTACACCACTTCCGCAGGGCAAATAGTCTTCGAATGAAATAGACAGCGGCACCCGGTTTCAATTTGTCAACTGATTATTATTGTGTGCAGGCACCAAAGAGATTATATTATACGAGTTACAGAATAATGTATTATTATATATTTTTATATAATATAATCTCACTCAACACAAAGCACATCACCTTCTGTTTTCAACGCACATCGACAATAACAAGCAAAATGCGCATGTGCATCAACTGCATTTATGACACGTTCAGACAAACCGGAGGCAAATTCTGTATTAGACGGTCTCGTGGCGATTACCGTCGGAGTTCCTATGGTACTTGCTTTGAGTGTTCTCTTAGACTCAACTAATGTCGTATAAATTGTTAGAATGAGTGGAGATGTTAAATAATCGACAAATGGAAGTCTTGTTAATTAATAAAGTGTTTGTTCGCTTAGGAAAAATACATGCGACGTCGTTGGTGGCTAAACTTCGACTGACTCACCGAAAAAGGGCCGCATACTCTTTCGGTCTTATACCTACTTTTTATTATCTATTTCCTATGAATACAATATAGACTTAAAACTACCCGCCGCATGTGTCCGCTTTCGCCCGATACTACATTCGGCCATCCTGCAAGAACATCTGCCCTCAGATGTCATCGCTCCCGTCGTCATCATAAATTTCGGAATCGTTTTCGCCGAAGGACCAAAGCTTCATATGGTCGGCGGCAGTTGATGTTTGGTTCGGACCTTCGTGCTCTCCAACTTTCTCTACCATATAACGGTCGTTTTGTAGAACCCTCGTCATTCGATATGGTCCTAAAAATTTCCCTCGGAGTTTCAACCCTGGTCCAAACTGCGTCCTCTTAATGGCGACTAACTCGCCGTTCTTATAATTTCTAGCTGGCTTGCGTTTCTTATCGAAACCTTTTCGGTTATCCTCCTGGACCTTGGCAATGCTCTTGATTGCCGCTCGTCTTTGAACCTCGCGATCTGCGGTGAAGTACTCGGGAGAGAAGGCCCCGAGCAGCAGTGTCCTCCAGGCAGTAGAGAGAGTAGTGTGACTTGGTTTGTAGTACCTACTATGACAAACTGTCTTGAGCACCGCAAATTGTATTATTGGAATTGTTCAATGTTCTGTTCTTTCGTTAAATAAACTCGTTCCGATAAAATAATCTAACATCCGGAGCGGGATTGTACCTAGCGCGCCCACGTGTAGTAGTGCATGGTACCGTCTCGGCGGCGCCAAAGTGAACCGCGCACACGTGCAGCATTCGTTACCGTCTCGGTGGCGCCATCCTGAAATGACCGAAAAGGCATTGTTGAAGCTTTTCCAAGGACTTCAAGACTCGTTGGGAACAGTAAATCGACGCCAAAGTGATGTAGCCCTTCCGTATTTTGATGCGGAAAATTCCGACGCCGGTGCAGCGCCTTGGTGTACCGAAATCGAGCAACTGGGGAATGAATTTAATTGGAGCGATCGCGAAAAAGTCGCGAGGACTGGCCTAGCCTTGAAAGGGTCCGCAAAGTCTTGGTTTGAGTCCTGGGAACCCGATGTCAGGGACTGGGAATCGTTTCGTGCCCAATTAATCGGTCTTTTTCCACCGAAGAGGAACCTATCCGAAAAATTACGTAACGCCGTTTTGTTCAGTAGCGAAGCTTCGGATACGTACTGTGAGTATGCAAGGGAAAAATTGATTTTGCTTAAGAAAACGAGAATAAAATTCTCCGCAACAGAACTAATTGAGTTAGTTATCGGTGAAATCCGAGAAACATCTGTGCGCATGGGGGCCTTGAATAGTGGCGTTAAGACGACTAGTGAGTTGTTAACTCTATTGTCTAGTTATTCTAAATTACCCAATGTCTCATCACGAAAAAGACCTTTAGACGTCAGTGATGATAGTGGCTCTTGTTCATTTAAAAATCGTCCTGCCGGTTCAGAGCGCCCTAATAAAATCATGCGTTGTTTTTTATGTGGCGGTACCGATCACCTCCAGGCGTCGTGCACGTCTCGCACCCAGAAACAGGAATTTGTCCCAAATAAAAGTACTTTTTCGCCACGTACCTCTAATGAGCAGACGGGGCGCGAAAATCCTTATAAAACCACCCCAAATAAAGACGGTGACGAATCGCGACCCACTTGCGAGTTTTGTCATAAAATGGGCCATGCTGTAAAGAATTGTTGGGCTAAACAACGTGTTGAAAAAGGAAAAGATAAAAAGGTGAATGTTTGCACCAAGGGTACTTTTTCAAACTTAACGCCTATTGTAATAAAAAATAGGTTGGTGAACTGTTTGATTGATACTGGTGCGGAATGTTCCCTTATGTCGGAAAAAATAGCCCAATCAATTGGTTGTAAGATTGATCCCTATGTTACTTATCTAAAAGGCATAGGCCCTAATTCTATAACTAGTTTCGGTAAGGCGGTGGTGGTGGTAGAATGCGAAGATATTTCTATCGAAGTACCTATTTATTTGGTTAGAAATGAGGACCTGAATTATGAGGCAATCTTGGGCCGAGATATAGTCGAACGGGCTGACATCCGTATTGAAACCGATAAAGATAGTACGCGTTTGATCCGTATTAAAAGAGGAATGCTTCCTATAAATTCTGTCGAAAAATTATCCATTGCAGATTTCATTTCGGGCGCAATTGCCGCTTGTAACTTAACCCCTGACGATACGGATTCTTTAATAAGTTTATTGAAAAAGTTTCAGAAAATTATTACTTTTGGTAACGCAGTTTCTGAGATTAATACCGGCAAATTAAAAATTCAATTAAAGGATGAATCAAAAGTTGTGAATTATCGTCCTTATCAAATGTCAATGAGCGAGAGACAGCAAGTTCGTGAAATTGTAGATGATTTACTAAAAAATAAAATAATCGAGGAAAGCGAGTCTCCTTTTGCTAGTCCGGTATTGTTAGTTAAGAAGCAAGACGGGTCCGATCGCATGGTGATTACCGAGCTTTAAATAATAATACAGTCAAAGATAAGTACCCGCTTCCTCGAATCGATGATCAATTAGACCGCCTAGGCAAAGCAAAGTATTTTACGATTTTAGATATGGCATCCGGTTTCCACCAGATTCCTATAGCGACTGATTCAGTGGAAAAGACAGGATTTGTGACGCCGGATGGTCATTATCATTATTTGCGTACACCATTCGTATTAGCCAATGCCCCAGCCGTTTTCCAGCGTGCTATAAATAAGGCACTAGGACCGTTGAAGGACTCGATTGCGTTAGTCTATATGGATGACTTTATCATTCCGTCGAAATCAGTTTTTGAAGGATTAGAAAGTCTCGAGAAAGTCCTAGAGGCGCTCCGAGAAGCAGGATTTTCAATTAATATTAAAAAGTGTAAATTCTTTCAAGCAACTGTCGATTACCTGGGACGTAGTGTGTCATGTGAGGGCATACGTCCGGGAACAAAAAAGGTGTTTGCCCTGATTAATTCCCCTATTCCTAATAATTTAAAACAAGTGCGCCAATTTATGGGACTCTGTTCCTATTTTAGGAAATTTATCCCAAAATTTGCGTCCAAAACCGCCTGTATCGTAAAATTGACAAAAGCGGGCGAACCCTTTTTGTGGGCAGAAAAACAAAATGAGGCTAGAGATTATGTTATACAGCATTTGAGTGCAGCTCCCTTATTAGCGGTTTTTGATCCAAATTTACCAACTGAATTACATACGGACGCAAGCTCTATAGGATATGGAGCTATTTTATTTCAGAGATATCAAACCCAATTAAAAGTAATTGCTTATTTTAGTAAGCGCACTACGGATCCAGAATCAAGGTACCACTCTTACGAACTCGAGACGTTGGCCATAGTGAACGCATTAAAACACTTCCGCGTTTATCTTTTAGGAATAAAATTCAAATTATAACTGACTGTAATGCTATAAAGGCGACGTCGCATAAAAAAGATTTGGTTCCTCGCGTAGCTAGGTGGTGGTGCTACCTCCAAGATTTTGATTTTGAAATCGAGTACCGTAAGGGAAAGTATGTCACTCATGTGGACTATCTCAGTCGAAACCCTCCTACTTCTGTATTTGAAATAAATATAATATCGCAAGGCCCCTGGATAGAGGTTGAGCAACGGAAAGACACAGAAACACAAGAAATTTGTGCTAGGGTTATGGCAGGTGAACCAATTGTAAGTGACTATCAATTCAAAAATGAATTATTGTACCGTAAAACTGAGGGCGATAAAAACCGTCCACTTTTGCGTCTCTTTGTACCCAAAGGAAGTCGATTGATGTTGTTAAGGGTTTACCATGACGAAAATTGTCATGTAGGTTGGGAAAAAACTGTAAATAAGTTACACTGAACCCACTCAGCTGTAATATCAAGTTGTTCGTCTCCACAAATCAAACATCTATTAGTCATGTCATCAGAAGATAACAAAAGCATTCGATAATTTTCAGGCTCATTCATAGTGTATAAATCTGGGTTATCTTCTTTGAGATATTTTTCTGCAAATGCCAGTACATACACTCTGTTTGATAAAAACTCCAGTTGTGATCCGATTTCAAAAACCCATTACCAAAAAATGATTTATTTTTCATGCTCTACGAACAGGCCTTGCCGCCAAATTTTTTCCCTCAACTTCTTTTTTCAACATTGGTAAATTTAACTTTTTTAATAATAAAACGCGATTATTTCCAATTCAAAGTTGAAGTAGATATTTTTTTCTATACCATCGGTCAATAAAAAGGTTGATTTTCCTTAACAATCATCAGAAAAACGTAAAAAATGATTCGCCAGATTTGGTCGGATTAAACAAAAAACGTCATTTTCACGTTTGCTGTGGAATCCAAAGCACTCCTGAAACTGACATTTTTTTAAATTTAATTCAATTCGGGCGAAACTTTTTATGCGTTTTCTTGGATAAACATTGACAAAATGACCACTTTCTACACACCATGGTAAAGAGAAAAATACATACTTTAATTTTAAATTAGAAGTAATCGTACTTTATTCTTGAAAATTTAAATTTACCAATGTTAGAAAAAGAAGTTGAGGGAAAAAATTTGGTAACAAGCTCTATTCGTAGTGCATGAAAAATAAATAATTTTTTGTTAATGGGTTTTTGAAATTAGATCACAACCAAAGAAACGGTGGCGTTCTGGAGTTTTCATCAAACAGCCTGTATATGCCGCAATTGATTGCATCGTGTTGAATTGAATGGGACAGACATTGCGCTTTCCAGTTGCTCTTACAATTTCTCTTATCTTGATTGATGTATCTTAAAAATCGCTTCATGTAGAGAATCGTTTCGCTGTAAGTGCTCTTGAAGGGATTTATGAAATAAAAAATTTGTTTTCCAAAATCAGCAATCCCCAAACACCAATGGCTCTGCGCTGTAATTAGAAATGGAATTAGAAGTATTCCAGATCTTGGAATTGTCATGTTATATTTCATGTCATCGCCAGAACTATCGAACGTTGACAAGTAAGATGTAGAAGTTCTGTGAGGATTCCTAGACATGAAATAGTCTAAGCATGTATCCATCAAAAAATTGGAGACCCAAGAGCGCAAGTGTGGACCGCAATCGTGGAGAGAGTCAAAGTCCTTAATAGAAAGCGACTTATAAAATTTGAACTTAGAATCATACGTGACGATGTGATCGTGTTTATGGAATTGATAATAGAAGCTATTAAAGCTGTTTACTAATCCATTTTCAAAGAATGACAATTTTTTTGTTTCGTCCAAAGGATTTAGAGGGGACGTAACATTTTTATTTAGTGTTGCATTGTTTTGAGATGATGGTTCAACGTTTATTGGACATGATTGCAACTTTTCGTCTACATTATCATTATCTTTGAAGAATTTGATGGAATTGTCAAAGTACGTGTGTTTCGTTTCGATTTTCTTGTTCCAAGATTCAGTCGCAGTCATATCATCAACAATAGGGTAAGCAGTTTTTGGTTTGCGGCAACCAATAGCCAATCTAGATTTGGGAACACCCAGCGTGCATTTCTTTGCAACACTGGTTACCAAATCGCGTACTGGTCTTAAAAATCTGGAACATTTAAGTTTAGCTTCCACCAAAATATTATTTTCAAGTAAGCCGAACCAATTTTTAACAATCGCATCACTATCTTTTAGTTTTGATCCGGTTTTATCGATATTTGTGAACAAGGGTACATAAGCCAAATACTTTTTCAAAAACTTCTCAACTAACTCAGGATTGTAAAATTCATTTGTAATAATTTGTCAAATCGGTTGAGTTGATATCTTTCTAAGTATCGTCGAACAACTTTTTGAAGTGGATATAAAACTTGCTCCTCTCAAACATCGTCGTCGTACCTTCGTCAAATTGACGGTGCAATTCTGCCAAAACATTCTGTGGCAGAGAAGCAAATGAACACGTGACCGTCACGAAACGGACAAACCAATCATCTATTTGACGCAAGCAATCCGCTGCAAACAGCGTCAAACAGACAATTCACTGATTCAGCCAGGTCATCCATCTTATTCCATTTGCAGCTGCTCAGCACTAAATATATACAGGGTGATTTTTTGAAAAGGACCCACCCCGGATTTCTCGGATACCACGCGGAGAATAGAAAATCGCCAAGACCCGTCAATTTTTATATCGAAGGGGACATCTTTTGACGTATGACTCACATGTTTATGATTCACCCTCTACCTTCAAGCCACCACCCCATTGAAATCTTAAATGGGATGACCCCCCTTGTGATACCTCATCGTGGCGGTAATTTAAGGAAGTACTTAAGACCAACCCAGAAATGTCGTCCGCTTTCACCCTCAAAATAATTTTAAAATATTTGCAAGTGGAGTGACAACACATGGCACAAACAGTATACTGTGTTTTTCCAATATTACAAAAACAAGATTTAAATTTAATTGGGCATGTATTGTTCACCGAACGCTCAATCTTTCCCCTCAATGTGATCTGATAATTACTCAATTTCCCATCGACCAAAATGTCTTTGAACTCCTCCTTTGTAAGGCTAAACTTGCCTTCCTGCATTGTACGAAATTTGAAGCTGGATGAAGGAATCTTCAAGGAGGAATCGTTCTTGGTACCACGAGGAAGGTTCTCAGTATAGTTGGGTGGTTCGTTGTAAATATTCTTAATAGAATCAGGTATGTCTGATAAGGTAGTATGTGTAACATGCAAATTTTTTGACATATTTCGAGAAGTTACAACATCCTTGTCACCGCACTCATTTTTGGGAACGAATTGGGAGTAATTACCAATACTTTCACTTCCAAAATCTTTATCTTCTTCGATGTCCTTCTTGAGAAGTTCTAGCATTTCATCTATTTCGAATTCCTCATCATTCAAAGATGATTTAATGTTATTTGGTTCCCCTATCGGCGTTGTACTATTATTTTGCTTCGCAAAATAATCGTGAATTCTATTTTTACAATAACGAATCAAAGTCATTATTATTATGTGGTTTTATTTTGCTTCCGGACTTTTTTAGATGCGTTTGAAAGACCAAATATATGTTTGCTACAATCGCTAAATATCGGATCAGAGGATGGCAAACCCTTGAAGTATTCATACGAATGCTCAGGTCGATTTTTTTGCAAGAATTCTGCAATTGATTCCTCCATGATGATAAATAGCAGAGGTACCTATTTACTGGACTACATATAAAGTGAAAGCGAAACTGAGGTAAAAATATAAACTTTTATCAATAAAAGTCCCGGAATTTTTTTGAACTAATACAGATGTACCTACTTCTAAGTAAGCAGGTACATAGAAGAAATGAACTAAGAAATTGAAATGATCAAGTGATTTACGCACTAGTTAATGGAAAAAAATCACTCGAGAAATTTTCAAGTGATGATGAATAATAACCGTTTCTACAAAAACGCTACGTACTAAGAAAACGAAGGAAAAATTCCGATGCAATATAAACAAATAGTTGTTATTTCTGCACAAACGCTGCGTACTTCGTGTAGAACTAAAAACAAAGCTCACTGGCGATGAACCAGGAATATGGGAATCGCTTCCGTACAAACGCTACATACTCTCTCTTGAGTGAAACGAAATCGGTATGATCAACTCAAACCGGAGAACAGGAAAATAGAAAATCCTGGATACTCCGTAACTCCGTTAAAAACTTGAATAAAAATAAGGACGGCAGCTATTAACCGTAGAAAAGGGAAATAGAGAATCGTTTCCGCACAAATGCTGGGTACTCCGTAGCTCCGTTAAAAACTTGAATAAAAATGAGGACGGCAGTTATTAACCGTAGAACAGGGAAATAGAGAATCATTTCCGCACAAATGCTGCGTACTCCGTCAAAAACTTCAATTAATAAAGTCGGCAGTGAACAACCGTAAAACAGAAGAATTGTTTACTCCCAGGTAGTTTGTAGCGGCTCGGGTACACGGCTCACTTGGCTCGAGAAGTAACAAGACATACAGAACTATAGCCGATGAAAATGTGTAGTCGGATAGCTCAATTGGTAAGAGCAACCGCCCGGAAAGGGGAAGATCTGGGTTCAAGTCCCGGTCCAGCACAAACACTTTTCCTCCCCTATAATTGGTGACCCCGACGCAACAGTACGACGAAAATTCGAATTCGATCAGGCACAGGAAATCCGAGAACATCTGGTACTGGGACCGGCGGCGAAGGACCTAACAACGAAACAAGGGTCGAGGAGATCAAACACGTTAAACTTCTAGCGTTTTGGAGGATAAATCCATCCTTGTGGTTCGAGCAGGTGGAAACCCAATTCCACTTGAAGAGAGTTCGTTCCGACATTTCGCAGTACTATATGGTCGTATCATCTTTGGATTGCAGTACATTACAACAGGTATCTGTACGAAAAGTATCAGGCCCTGAAAGCTGCCCTAATCGAAAGATTCTCGGATTCCGAGTCGAAGCAATTACGCAAGTTGCTCACGGAACTCGAGCTAGGCGATCGCAGTCCAACCCGGTTGCTCCGAGAGATGAAAACGCTCGCGAACGGTGAAGTCGGTCAGGACGTCCTGAAAATTGTTTGGTTTCAGCGAATGCCGTCACAAATCCAGATGGTGCTATCAGCAAACGATGATCTCGATCTCGAAAAGATGGCCAGCATTGCCGACAAGGTGCTGGAAGTAAGCGCTAATGCGTAAGCGCAACCATCGTGCGTCGCCGCGTTCTCATCTTCCACGCGTGATGCCCCTTCTCTATTGGACTTGCAAAAACAATTGTCCGACTTATCTGCCCTGGTACAAAAACTTCAATCAGCCGGTACTCGGAGAAACAATAACAATAGAAAAACTTTTTCGTACGCGATCGCATTCTGGTACGCGCGAGCCTACTCCTACTTCCAGTAAATCAGACGACGTGTGCTTCTACGACGACAAATTCGGCAAAGAATCAAGCAAGTGTCAAATTTTATTCTGAGAGATCGGGAAACTGAAGACCCCGCCACCGGTGGAGGCGTCCAGTGACGGTAGAGACTCAAATCGCCTTTTTGCAAACGACAAGGCGACCGCATTACGCTTCTTGATAGATACCGGCGCGGATATTTCTGCGACGACCGGGTGTTCAACTGATACCTAGTGCGACTTTCTCTTTTTTTGCCGCAAACAGTACCGCGATTCGGACTTATGGTGAGAGACTTTTATGTGTGAGCTTGGGACTTCGACGGGCTTACAAGTGGAGATACGTCATCGCCGACGTTACGAGGCCATTTATCGGCGCTGATTTCCTGAGGCATCACGGTATTCTCGTCGACATCGCTCATCAGAGATTGATCGACGGCACTAAGAGTCTATCGGCACCAGGCAAAATCCCCGTCGACCCCGGGTCTTCGATACTTGCCGTTACGCAAACTAACGAATTTTACAAAATTCTTTCCGAGTTCCCAGGAATCACACGTTTGACACCAACTACAGGATGCAAGCCCCACGACGTTAGGCACCACATCCTCACCAAAGGTGCACCCATCGTCGAAAAAGTTCGACGATTGTGTCCTGCCAAGCTGAAGATAGCCAGGACCGAGTTCCAGTACATGGTGGAACAGGGCATTTGCCGCCCTTCGAGCAGCCCTTATGCCAGCGCATTGCATCTGGTGCCGAAGCGGGAGAAGGATTTCTGGAGACCTTGCGGGGACTACCGCAGATTGAACTCGATAACTGTTCCGGACAGGTATCCGATCGCACACGTTGCCGATTTTTCCTACCAATTACGCGATAAGTCGATTTTTTCCACTATTGACTTGATCCGCGCGTACCAGCAAATACCAGTGGCGGAAGTTATAATTGTAGAATTGCATAGTTTATATTAATATGAGATGCAACTGCTGTATTCCGCGAACAATCTTCGCATTATCTTAAAATGCTTAATTTGCTTTTTCTTCAATGAAATGTATTTTTATATTATTAAGTTCAGTCTTTTTGTAACGTTCGCAACGAATAAACCTCACTCGTGCTTTTTGACTTTTTTTTTAAATCGTTTCTTGTGGACACGAAACAAAATTGGCGCAGGCGGTAGGATCACCTGAAAATTGAACGTATCGAACGGGCAATTTTTCGTATCGACGATTAATCAGGAGATCGAACTTTTCGGTAGTGATCGAACTAGTGATTCGAGGGCATATCGGATCCGGAACCAAATCGTCCAGTTTGGTTGCTGTCGAAACCAAGTGTTCAAGCGGCAACGGGGAAGCAGTCAATTCAGCACACAACCTGGTGGAGGACAAAAATCGCCAAAGCCAGACCAATCCAAGTCCTGGGGAAAGGAACAAAAATCGTCTCGAACCTATAGGCATCTAGAAGTAAGATAGGCTAAGAAGAATCAAGAAAATGAGAGCAATCCAATTGTAAGCAATCCAATCATTTCCACTTTCCTAATTTTAAGTAATCATAATTTAATCGCGTTCGCACGTAGAGGAGAAAATCCGTGAATTTCAATAACAACAATGATTTTTATCTTTGGACCAACTTTGACAAAATGCCTGACGAATTAATAAGACCACCTGCAGTAAATTACCAACTTTTACGGTTGTACATAGATTCAATCCCTCTTTATGAAGGCAACCCACATACTTTGGGAATATTTCTAGCCCATTGCGAAAGTTTAATCGTCACATTTGCCGGTACAGATAATCAGATGAACTCCTTCATTTTACGAGCAATATTAGGTAAACTTACGGGGAGAGTCCTTATGTTGATAGGTTCTCGTACAGAATTAGCTACTTGGCAAGAAATAAAAAACGTTTTAAATTTAAGTTTTGGCGATCAACGAGATGTAGATTGCTTAGTACAAGACTTAATTTGTCTGAGACCAAATAAATCAAGAAGCCCCTATAATTTTGGCATGCGGTGTCAAGACGTTAGAAGTCTAGTTGTCGCAAAAGTAAATTCCACTAATATTCCTCAAGCTCAAAAACTCATCAGACTTGAGAATTACAAAGATTTGGCATTAAAAACTTTTATACGTGGATTACCTCCTTATTTACAAACAAATATTAGACTCAGAAACCCAGATAGCCTCGAAAAGGCAATGAGCCTAGTGGTAGAAGAAGAAAACTTTTCCTATTCTACTCAAAGAGCGAATACTTTAAATTCAAACACTAATTTTAGACCAATGCAAAGATTTACACCAACAAATTCAAATGCACCACCCCATCAAAATGTAATGAGAACGGGATACGTACCACCTAGATAATAATCAAAGACTCATGTTTGGCTCAAATTCACAACCTGAACCATTCGTGAATAGAAATTCAATACAACAGCCGACAATGTTTAACGTATTTACACCCAGACAGAATCCGACTAATAATTATTCAAATAATTATTCAACCTGGCGCCCAAATACAAATTTTCAATTTCCAAGACAACCATACTTTAATCCTCGTCCTCAGCAAAATCAACCATTCCAAACTCAAAATTTTCCGCAAAATTTCAATCGTCCCAGTACAAGTCAAAATCCAAATAACAAACCGGAACCGATGGACACGTCCTCGTCAAATACGCGTAGGACGATTCCCCGAAATAATTTTGGCACCACACAACTTTTCAATCAAAACGTCACCGAACCTGATCATTATCCAAATTATTCTGAAGAATATCAAGCTTACGAAAGTTACGAATTTGATCAAAATTATTCCGAATACGACCCTGAGTATAATTATGATGACACTCAACAATTTTATACTAACAACACAGATCCGTAACCAGAACCACAAATAACGAATAACGAGACCTCTGAAAATTTTACCGAGGTTTCTCCTATGAACAATCAGACATAATTATTCAACTTAACGTCATGAAATCCAATCTGCCTTATATCAAAATACCAGAACTTAATGCGAACTTTTTAATAGATACAGGTAGTACAAAAAGTTTAATCAATCCGGAATTAGCTCATAAAGTGTACGAAAATTTTATTTATCAAGGAAATTTTAATATTCAGACCGCACATGGTACTTCTCTTCATAATGAAATAATGGAGATCCCACTTTTCGAAATTTTTAATGTAAACGGAACTCACAAATTTTATTTGTTCAACTTCAGTAAGAAACACGATGGATTAATAGGTGTTGACCTACTTGAGCAATTAAATGCTAACGTAAATGTAACTACTGAAGAACTAACCACTCCATATGCAACTATATCAATCATTTATGAACCGAAAATTGATAACGAAATAAATAATGAGGAAAACATTTTAAAAAATTACAAAATAATAATTCAACCACGCGTAGAGCAAATAGTAAAATTACCAGTCACACAAAAAGAAGGAATCGGTATTCTAAATTATGAAAAATTCGAAAACGGTGTCGAAATGCCAAAAGCTCTTGTTACTACAGAAAATGATTACGCAACAACAACCATTAGTAATAGCAATGAAATTCCGATTGGAATCACAATCACGAAACCTTTCAAAATTGAAAATATTGACCCAATCGAAACAAATTTTATTGATAAAATGGATACAGACTGTCCAATGGACCAAGAGAAAGACAACCTTTTATAATCTAATTTGAAAAATCTTAGACTCAGCCATTGTAATAGAGAAGAAGCTGATGCCATCAGAAAAGTATGTCTAGACTATCGTGACATTTTCTACTGTGAAAATATTCCGATAACTTTTACGAATAAAATAACTCACTCAATTAAATTGAAAGACGAATCTCCCATTTATACAAAATCATATCGATACCCAGAAATTCATAGACAAGAAGTTAAAAATCAAATTCAGAAGATGTTAGATCAAAAAATTATACAAAATAGTACATCACCCTGGTCAAGCCCTATACGGATTGTGCCTAAAAAGCTAGACGCATCAGGACGTAAAAAATGGAGAGTAGTCATAGATTACAGGAAATTGAACGAACAAACAGTTGATGACAAATACCTCCTTCCAAATATTACCGATATACTAGACCGATTAGGAAAAGCAAACTATTTTACGACCCTATATCCTGCTAACGGATTTCACCAAATCGAGGTAAATCCCGACGACGTACCCAAGACGGCTTTTTCAACCGAAAGAGGACATTACGAGTTCAAGCGTATGCCCTTTGGGTTAAAGAACGCCCCGTCGACGTTCCAACGGGTAATGGATAATGTTTTGCGTGGTTTACAGAACGAAACCTGCCTAGTATATTTGGATGACATTATTATATTCAGTACTTCCTCACAAGATCATATTGACCGAATTAAACAAATTTTCGATCGACTTAGAGACTCTAACCTAAAAGTTCAGTTAGACAAATCAGAATTTCTCCAGAGATCTTTACAATACTTAGGGCACATCATAACACCAGATGGAGTCAAACCAAATCCAGATAAGATCTCTGCTATTAAGAATTTTCCACTACCAAAGACCCAGACCGAAATAAAGAGTTTTCTAGGACTTCTAGGATATTACCGTAAATTCATCCGTAACTTTGCAAAAATTACTAAACCAATGACAAAGTGTCTAAAAAAGGACGCGAAAATTAATCATGATAAACATTTTATGGAATCTTTCGAAACATGTAAAACTATTTTGACTAATGACCCCATTCTGCAATATCCTGGTTTCGCAAAACCCTTTATATTGACGACGGATGCAAGTAACTTCGCGATAGGAGCAATCCTGTCCCAAGATGAAATGCCACGAGACAAACCGATAGCATATGCATCGAGGACTCTTAATGAATCTGAAACCCGATATTCGACTGTTGAAAAAGAGCTACTAGCCCTCATATGGGCATGCAAACATTTTAGACCCTACCTTTTTGGCAGAAAATTTATACTTTACACCGACCACCGTCCATTGACTTGGTTGTTTAATTTCAAGGAACCAAATTCAAAATTGGTTAGATGGCGACTTAAGCTAGAAGAGTATGATTACAATGTTATTTACAAAAAGGGAAAATACAATTCAAACGCAGACTGTTTATCTAGAATTCAATTGAATGCTCTTGAAACCGACTCAGTAACTAACAATCCCGGTGAAGTAAACCAAGAAATTTTAGACTTTTTGAGAAACATGTCAGAAACAGTTACTTACAACGAAAACGACCCTGTACCATCGACTAGTAAGGAATCAGATACAAACACTAAAATCAAAGTTTTATCTGATATCCAAATTAAACCGCCTGACAAAAATGATGATAACCAATTATCCACTCAACATTCAATTTCTAACGACACTGAACATGACGGAATAAGGATTCTCGATGAGGCAATAAATAATTAAATAAATCAAATTCATTTGTATCCGAATACCTACTTTAAACTAGACGTCGTTCGTGAGAATTATGAAAATCATAGAATCATTAAATTAAAAATCCCGGAACAGAAGAATGAACAATTGATATTAGAATTCCTTAAAGAATACACCAACCCTGAAACGACTTATTGTATGTACTTTCGCTACGAACAATTGTACAAAGATTTTTGTAAAGTCTACTTAAAATTCTTTTCCAAAAAACAACCCAAACTGATTAGATGCACGAAAATGTTAAACACCATTACAGATAAAGACGAACAGTTAGTCTTCATTAAAAGTCACCATGAAGGAAAATCAAATCACAGAGGAATTAATGAAACCCTCGAATATTTAAAAAAGAATTATTATTGGAAAGACATGAAAAATGACGTGACCACATACATCAATTTATGCGAAATATGTCAACGCGCAAAATACGGTAGAAAAAAACCATATGTACCCCTCATGATAACTAGTACACCTACCAAACCCTTTGAGATTATCCATATCGATGTCTCTACTTTGTGATGATACTGCTAGTACCATCTACATTTATGATGCCTTACCTGTTTATTTACTTATTATTCTATAACTGGATCTCGGACGCCACTTTGTTTTTAAAGGGAAAACAAAGAAACCTAATGCCTATCGGGTGAAGCTCTGAAGCCGTGAAATTCCAGGGATTTTGCAACAGTTATGGTTTTAATGTGATTTATTCAAATTGTCCTAACAGTACAGGGCTAAAAATAAGAGAACGCGGACGGTATTGCAACTTTAAAATATGAAACGAAATCCTAACCTAACTTAATGACAATGAAACAATTATTTACAATGGAACAATCAAGAACTAGCTAGCTATCGCGTATTGACGGTCTGCATCAGGAAAGTCCGTCCAAGATGGGAGACGGGGACGTTCTTTCGGAATTTGATTTCAAACCGGGACTCGATCCGGATCCAAAATGCCGGTTGACGCGGTCGGTACGCGTTGATGGTTTAGCAACTGAAACGAATTTGGGGGAACAAGATACCGGGGGTTTATGTTTACTGTCCCGTGTCAGTGTACGCGGCGTTCGGTTAAAATTGTGTATTTTGAAATTTAAACGGCCTTATGGGCGTGAAACTACGACTAAATTACTTCAAAACGCGGTGTAGCGTGAACTAACTTCAACTGACGGGTAATCAGAAAGATTACCGGGGAAAAATCACAGCAGCCCGTGATTTTCAAAAATCTAACCTAAAAAACGATAATTTGAATTTTGAATGCTAAAATGAAACTAATTTCGCGGTCCCAAAATACGGGAATAACGACCTAACTCCTAAGGTGGAGAGAGACTCCGTCTAATTCAGGGGAAACTTGGCAGAAAACCAAGAAAACCAGCAGAAAACCGGCGGAGACATACTCCTAAGAGAAAAACCCGTCAAAACTTACCGAGGGTAAGCTGATGATGGAGAAGCTCGGGCAGAAACTAGTATTCGAGAGACGAGCACAGTCTGGTTCGAGGATCTTTGTCGGAAAAACCGATGCCGGCTGTAAATTTCAAGCGGTCTTATATTTTAGGATGAATAGCGCATGCGCGCGAGTTATAACTTGTGGCGCCATCTAGCGGATTTCCTATTTTGAGTTGGCAACACTGGAGCGTGTATCTGGCAGCGTTGGTTCGCATCTCGGCTAAACGTCATTGTCCAACTGTGAATGTGGGGTTATGTTTGCTCTTTTTCTCTCGGGTTTTTGGATGTTTTGAGTGTTTTAAGCTGTCTCTGGCGTTGAATTAATCTTTGATGGGTTATGCGTGAGTTAATTGGTGTTAATTTATTGTTTTAATACGATTTGTTTTAGGAAAAACAATGTTTGTGACCGAACTATGCTTCGGTACTCCCAACAAACATTCTCACTAATTTTCAACTCGTCACATATCTCCCTTCCTCGGGAAAAAGGTGAAGCTTACACTCAATTGAAATTTAAAATGGGTTTATTTTTTTAGTGAGAAAAGCAAAAGCAAAATTTTTATGTACAAGCGTGCATTAGGTTAAGTATTACGGATGCATGCAACAGTTAAACAAATAAACAAAAATGACGTTTCTTCGTCGGTAACGTTGGGCTCTGAGTAAATATGGTTAATTTCTACGGGTTATGCTAACTATTATCTAACTATGTTCATGCCTTAATTCTATGAATAAATATGTGAAAAAAAAAATTAAAATCTACCCTACTTAATTATTTAAAAAAAAATGTTTTTGGGAATCTTTATGTAGCCCGGGGTGCCATTTTCCCGGATTGCCACCACCTTCACGGGCCCTTTACTACCTGCCGGACGCAAGGCTTGTAGCTGACGTGGAGTTAGTGATGCGACCATGGGGAGGGGTTTTTCATACCCAGGTACGACTTTGTACGATATGGTGAAAATGTCGGTTGGAGTATCTTTCCCGGTTTCGGCCATGCTTGGTTGGTATTTGGTAGCTGGACGTGGTTTCGGGAGGTGGGGTTGGGTTAAGGGAGTGATTGAGGGCATGGTAATGGAATCGGGGGCCTGGGTTTCCACATGCTCAAATTTTAAATTGTCTTTGGGCATGCGGGGGTGGACAAGGGGCGGGGTTTGAGGAAGGGGGCTGATTATGCGGATTTTTGGGACTCGGGGAAGCGGGTTTTTCCTCGGGGTTCGGACTTTCCTCGTTTGCCTTTTTAAAATGGACTTCACGAGTTTCTCGTGGCGGCTTTTTGGGGGAATGGAGGTCGCTCTTTTCTTTACGGGGGATGGGGTGTCAAATATTGAAGGGTTAGGGTTCGGGGTTTCGATGGATTTCGTGGGGGAGGAAAATGTAATTCGGCGCACCACCTTCGATGGTACGGCGGGACGGACTGGAGGAGGTGGGGACTGAATTGGGCTAGGGGTAAGGGGGGAGCCGAAACAACGGTACAACAATTCTTGTTGCCTCTTGGTCCTTGGGGATTTTTCAGGAACGACAGGTACCTTCTTTGGTGGTTCAAAAAGCGGGGACTCTATTGACTCGAGCGACGAGGTCGAAAGGTCTAGCAGCTCGGGCATGTCGTTTTGGTGTGCCATTTTTCTTTTTTTTTTCTTTCGAAATCTATAACAAAGGACCTTCACCGTGAGCGTCCCTTCACCGCAAATTTTAACCCTTTTTGATCTAACCCAGCAATAAAGAACAATGGGGGGGGGGGGGGAACAAAGGGGGCGGGGGGGGTAACCAAAGAGTTTAATGGAAAGGTTTCATATCCTTCACATGAACCTTAAGTATCTTGTTCTGAAATTCGTTAGTTAATTCGTAAGTATTATTACCGATCACGCGCGTCACCGTATGTGGACCCGAATATTTTGGTGCTAGTTTCGCAGCAAAACCCTCTATTCCGCGCGATAACTGATATTCCCTTTTTAAAACGAGGTCTCCAATCTTGAACGAGACATTCCTGCGCTTTCGGTTAAAATATCTTTGTTGTGCCTGATGGGCTCGTGTCAAATTTCGTCTTGCTGTCTTATGAATTTCGGTCATAATTTCAAGTGCTTTTACTCGTTCGTTTACAGATTCCGGATATGATTCGTTAATTTGTTGGATTACTCTACACTCGTTCCAAACTGATTTTGGTGCAATTAATTCTCGGCCGTAATTCAAAAATGCGGGAGTGAATTGCGTCACTTCGCTTTTCGCGGTATTCAAGGCGAACATTAATTCATCGAGATGTTCGTCCCATTTGCGGTGATTTTCATCCGAATATTGTGCGATCATGGTTTTTAGTGTCCGATTTACGCGTTCAACCGAGTTACATTGTGGACTGTATGGCGGAATTTGTTGATGTTGAATCCCGAAGGTCGTTAAGAAATTTTTAAAATCATTGCTTTCGAATTGCGTACCGTTGTCGGTTATTATTGCTTTCGGACATCCGTTTCGCGAAATGAGTTTCTGGCGTATAGCCTGAATTATCGGCGAAGCCGTAGCTTTCCGGAGGGGTTGACATTCTGTCCATTTCGTGAATTTATCCTGCATAACTAAAAGATACCGATTCTGGCGGACTGACCTAGGGAGAGGTCCCATGATATCGACGCTGACCGTATGCCATGGTCCGTAGATCGCGAGGTTGCCCATTTGGCCGGCTGATTTTTGTTGCAATGTTTTAAACTTTTGACACTGAGTACATTTTTTAACATATTTGCGGATTTCGGTTATCATTCGTGGCCAATGGTAAAACTGACACGTTCGCGAAATTGTTTTTGCTATGCCTAAATGTCCCGCGTGCGGATCGTCGTGATTTTCGCGTAAAATTCGGTTTCGTTCGTCGTCTTTTATGCAAATCTTCCAGGGATTCCCTAACTCTCCTTTCAAATAATTGTGACAGTCAAAACGTCGGTATAATCTTCCGTTAATTATAGAATAGTCGTCGTACTTCTCCGGGTTGTCGCCCACTAATTTCATCTGACGATCATACCAATCGGTCTTATCGCGTATCACAAATATCTCCTCTGAGTTTCCTGCGTTACTTAGAGGGTCTCTCGACAGCGTGTCGGCTAAAAAGTTAGTTTTCCCTTTCCGGTAAAGGATTTCAAAGTCGTATCCTTGTAATGTTATCGCCCATCGCGCGAGCCTACCCGCCGGATTTTTGATTGTTTGGAGCCACCGTAATGAGTGATGGTCGGTTAGTACTTTAAAATGGTACCCTTCCAAGTACTGTCTCATTTTGTCTATTCCCCAAACGATCGCGAGGCATTCTTTTTCCGTAACTGAGTAGTTTTTCTCGGCTGATGTTATTGTGCGACTGGCGTATGCAATTACGTGTTCTTCGTCGTTAATGGTTTGTGTTAATGCGGCCCCGAGACCGTATTCAGATGCGTCAGTTTGTAACAATTGTAATTAGTTGTAATTAGCTCGGCTCCAACGGAACACGGAAAACTAATTCTTCCGAAGAAAACTGATAAGGAAATAATTCGAAAATCTGCTTTAGATTTTATGAATCCCTTCACGTGGTAACTCGCACGATGATCAGCAGGAAATGACCAATCTCAAGATGGACCCCTTCGTCCACCGACACATATCAAAGCGGGAGAATGTGGAAACCGACCCAAATTGGCGGGAATAATGAGCCACCCACACAAATGGTGAAGGATCGATTATCGATTAGAGGTACTGCCACGGGTTAAGAGGTGTCGCAGTATGGTCATTCTGAGATTAAATAAAAGGAGATAAGGTGACCGGTAAATAAGAATACGATAATACGAGGATTTATTAGTTTAGAATGAATCTGAATTTACTGATAGGAAGGGAAAATCCGTGGCCGGCTCACGTCAGGATAATTGCGGCCGGCGTCAATTAAGACTAGAAGCAATTGCAAGTTAAATACTGGTTAGGGATGATGTTAGTACGACAGGAGAGAAGGAAGGAACTTTCAGGTGAAGCCTGAGGACGCCAGTACGCCCTAGTCGATTAAAGCAACAACCAGACTGAAATTTAGGGAAGAAAATGCCAGAAGGGCAGGTAGGCAAAGACATGAAAATTACGAGAGACAGTAAAACGGAACAAACTGATTCTTTTGGAGGACTCCTACCTCGAGCGGAATTAAACTGTTGGCCTATTCTGGAAAAGAAACCCCGGCACCAACACAGGGCTGGTGTTAAAATAGAAATCCAGAAACTATGAAAAACGGACCGTTACAGTACCTACCAAGAGTGTACCTAGCGGAAAAGGTGTCTAGCCCTAACTAATCTAAGTTTCTAGACCCTATCTGAAATTTTGATTGAAATTGATTTTACTTTAGGTCCCTGTACCTCTTTCCAAAAACAAAGTGGTCCCTGCTCGGGCGCCAAAAATATGTGATGATACTGCTAGTACCATCTACATTTATGACGCCTTACCTGTTTATTTACTTATTATGCTATAACTGGATCTCGGACGCCACTTTGTTTTTAGAGGGAAAACAAAGAAACATAATGCCTATCGGGTGAAGCTCTGAAGCCGTGAAATTCCAGGGATTTTGCAACAGTTATGGTTTTAATGTGATTTATTCAAATTGTCCTAACAGTACAAGGCTAAAAATAAGAGAACGCTGACGGTATTGCAACTTTAAAATATGAAACGAAATCCTAACCTAACTTATTGACAATGAAACAATTATTTACAATGGAACAATCAAGAACTAGCTAGCTATCGCGTATTGACGGTCTGCATCAGGAAAGTCCGTCCAAGATGGGAGACGGGGACGTTCTTTCGGAATTTGATTTCAAACCGGGACTCGATCCGCATCCAAAATGCCGGTTGACGCGGTCGGTACGCGTTGATGGTTTAACAACTGAAACGAATTTGGGGGAACAAGATACCGGAGGTTTATGTTTACTGTCCCGTGTCAGTGTACGCGGCGTTCGGTTAAAATTGTGTATTTTGAAATTTAAACGGCCTTATGGGCGTGAAACTACGACTAAATTACTTCAAAACGCGGTGTAGCGTGAACTAACTTCAACTGACGGGTAATCAGAAAGATTACCGGGGAAAAATCACAGCAGCCCGTGATTTTCAAAAATCTAACCTAAAAAACGATAATTTGAATTTTGAATGCAAAAATGAAACTAATTTCGCGGTCCCAAAATACGGGAATAACGACCTAACTCCTAAGGTGGAGAGAGACTCCGTCTAATTCAGGGGAAACTTGGCAGAAAACCAAGAAAACCAGCAGAAAACCGACGGAGAAATACTCCTAAGGGAAAAACCCCTCAAAACTTACCGAGGGTAAGCTGGTGATGGAGAAGCTCGGGCAGAAACTAGTATTCGAGAGACGAGCACAGTCTGGTTCGAGGATCTTTGTCGGAAAAACCGATGCCGGCTGTAAATTTCAAGCGGCCTTATATTTTAGGATGAATAGCGCATGCGCGCGAGTTATAACTTGTGGCGCCATCTAGCGGATTTCCTATTTTGAGTTGGCAACACTGGAGCGTGTATCTGGCAGCGTTGGTTCGCATCTCGGCTAAACGTCATTGTCCAACTGTGAATGTGGGGTTATGTTTGCTCTTTTTCTCTCGGGTTTTTGGATGTTTTGAGTGTTTTAAGCTGTCTCTGGCGTTGAATTAATCTTCGATGGGTTATGCGTGAGTTAATTGGTGTTAATTTATTGTTTTAATACGATTTGTTTTAGGAAAAACAATGTTTGTGACCGAACTATGCTTCGGTACTCCCAACAAACATTCTCACGAATTTTCAACTCGTCACAACTCACAACAATCAAAATTATTTTACTCTTGTAGACGCATTTACTAAATTCGCTCAAGCAATACCATTAAATGAAAAAACAGCCGTACATATCAGTAACGCCTTAACCCTTTAACCGGTACGAACGTATATGTACGTTTGGGTTTTTTAATCAAACGCCGAACGAGTAATCATGAAAAAACAGTTTCGGATCTATGTATAGATACAATACACTTCGATTCATAGCTTGTTCAAAATGTATACAGGGTGTTCAAAAAAGTTTTCTGTAAAAATTCCAAATGAAATTATTATTTTTTATGTGAACGATGTAGTTTGGATATGTAGTTGAATCGTAGAATTTTTCACTGAATGGCGTCAAATATTTCAAAAAGTGAATAACACGTAAAACACAGTCTTCGAAAAATTCTATTGTATACAATGTGGTTTAATCCGAAAATATGAAGAAAAACGGAACAAAGTAAATTAAAAATATTTCCGACTGTGATAAATTTCGAAACATGGATCAGGACAAAGACCAACATCACATTCACTGCACATGAATGTAGAGCTTTTTCTCATTGCAGGAACCCGTTTAGTGTGTTTGCAAACGTAACAATCCCGTTGAGCTGATCTTTTGTGGGGTGTTGCAGGTACTTTTTTTGGAAAGTGTCTTCCACTCAACCTTCTTGGATTATCGCCTGATTTTCGACCACCTTTCGGCTGTGTTTTTTCTTCACCAAATTCTTCTAAAAGTTGACGAATTAGTTCTAGTCTGAATTGTGTCAACTGGGGATGTTTTCCTGTGGCCATTTTGTATAAGATGAAAGAATTTCTGACGCCAACGTCCAGCAAATGGAAAAAAACTTTCTTGTACCATTTCATCGTTTTTCTTTCTGATGATGTGAAGCTAATCTGCATGTCTGATTTGTCCACTGCACCCATATTCATACAATAGTCTTGAACAACTAGAGGCTTCATAATAGGCTCCTGTGTCCGATAATCCACAGCTCCCGTGTTGACTTCTACATCATGGTGGATGGTACTTAGCATGTGTACATCTCTTTTATCTTTCCACTTTGTACACATCATAACATCAGTGTACTTCACCACGCGTTGTTTTGCCTGCACAACCGGAAACTGCGGCATGCCCTTTCGATTTTTCCTTACCGTACCTACGGCTCCGATATTTTGACGATGTAATTTTTCGAATAAGAGTGGTTGTGTGTACCAATTATCTATGAACACAACATGACCATTGCCGTAATACGGTTCTAAAAAAGTGGTTACTACGGAACCAGTGAATCCAATAGTTTCATCCCGCTGGATTTCAGTCGCTCCGCCTGTATAAACAATGAAATTCATGACAAATCCGGTTTCCACATCGCAAAGAATGAAAAATTTTATGCCAAATCTATGTCTTTTTGAGGGAATGTACTGTTTCCAAGATAATCTTCCTTTCCACAAAGACATACTCTCATCTATGCATAAATTTTTGAAGGGCGCGAAACACTTTCGGAAATTTTCCTTCAGTCTATTTATTACAGGTCTTCTTTTGAATAACCGATCATTTGTATTGTTTTGCAATAAATTATTGTTGAAATGTAAATGTCTCAGATGAAGCGAAAATTCATCTAAACTCATGAACTTGCTGAATATTTGCTGTTTCAATGATGGATCTGTTGACCAATAATCGACAATCCGATTTTTTTATTGTGAGCCATTAGCATGACTAGCGCAAAAAAAGTGTACAATTTCGGCACAGTGGTATCACTCCATTTGTGCAATTTAGATTTGGTTTTTATCTCGTCTGCATTATCGACCGTAAAATGATAAAAAGAATTCGTTTAATTTTTGATGTCTTGGATCATATCAAAATCAAAAATTAATTTAAAAAAATCTATTTCACGGCTATCATCATCGATATTGCCTATGAGGTTTCTTCGAATTCCAGAGTTTGCGTCGTCAAAAGGAAAAATAACTGGAGCAAATTGCTGATTTTCCCTCCAAATTCTTTGTTCCCGGTTGTTTGCCCTGTTTTGTGGGCGCGCTCTTTGGGCTCTACCTCTACGAATTTGGGCATGAATTTCCTCATCTTCGCTTTCTGTAGCAATAACTTCATCAACATCATCTTCATCACCATCATTTTCGATTTCAGATTCAGTAAGATCATTATTGTCGTCGGAAGAAGACGCAAGTTGAAGTATTTCGTAGGAATACTCCTCTTGAAAATCGATAATTATCACTATCAATAACTTCATCTATCTCATTAATTTTCGACGAGATGAATGGAAGTATCTGACAAGCGTCCGTCAGTAAAACAAAAATCCATCGTGAAAGTACTAGTCAAAATTTTTAAATCACTGGAGTTTATTGTTGGTTGTAAAAATTGAATGTTAGATGTTTGCCACGATAGTAATCCGCAGGTCGTACGTTCGAATTCCGGTGTGTAATTTCCCTTTTCACTTTTTTTCATCAAGTTCTTTGTTTGTGGTTTGCCACATTGGTCAAGGTAATCGATTTGAACAAGTTTAAACCTTTTAGTCAAAATAATTTTTTTCAAAAAAAGCTCACTTTTTGAAGACGAAATTTTTCAAAAAAACTTACCGGTCAAAAGGTTAATAAAATACTTTTCATCTTTCGGAATCCCTGAATCCATCACTGTTGATAATGGTTCAGAATTTAATGATGAAACCGTTAAAGAACTATTAAAAATTCACAAAATAAATGTACACTTCACAACCCCGACTCAACACGAATCAAATTCTATTGTTGAACGTTTCCATTCGACTATCATCGAACATTTGAGAATTTTGAAAGAAATCTACCCTAACGAAACCGATCTAATGGACTATGCCATTATAGGATATTGTGGGGCTGTTACACTAGGGCTCCAGTAAACCCCCACAAATTGGAGCGAATAAATAACGCGACTTGTCAGTCGAACCAAATTTATTTATTAAAAACAAGAAAAATGTAAACAACTCAAAACTAGATTTAGGTAACAATATAAAAAACAATAAAGGTAAAACGGGTAATAACAAGTAAACAAGTTAATAATTAACAAACGTAATAACAATAAAGAATTCAAATTTGGCGCGCACCACACACCATAGTGCGACTAATTATACGCCTTCCGAACTGACTTTTGGTCATACCAACGCTAAAAATGCAAATGAAATTTTTATCCCTGACGTATTTTATACGGACTATTCGGAAACTCACAAGAAAAAATTAGAACATGTTTACAAAAACGTTAACCAAAAATTAACCGCAGACAAAACCAAAGTCGTGTTGAAAAATAACACCGAAGGAGACTCAAACGAGAACTTTTCTATTGGAAAGATCGTATATAAACAAAATCCTAAGAGTAGGAATGAAAAGAATAATAAATTCATAGGCCCTTACGAAATAACTGAGATACTAGATCGAAATCGAGTAGAAATCACCAACGTAAACAACAAATCCAAAAAAGAAATACTTCACATAAAAGAATTAAAAAAGACCCCTATTGTTACAGACTTACTTCCCTCATCATCATCCTTGGAGTAAAACCCGAACACTCAAAATTTCATGACCTGAATGATAATCCTGGACTGTTGCCTCAGAGACTAGGTAATGCACAAAACAAAGTAAACATTTGGACATTCATACAAATATTCGATATCTCTGATATAATCTACAAATTTCACACCCTTGAAAAATCTTATTCGGAAGTTAAGAATTCGCTGAAAAATTCTATAAAAAAAAACAGCTATACGTGAAGAACTTTTAAACTCTATTCAAATTACTGATTTCCTCGGACTACAAATTAATCAATTAAATCCAAATTCTATATACAATAAACGATCTAAAAGAGGTCTAATTAATGGACTTGGCTCAATAGTTAGAGCGATAACCCGAAATCTAGATAATGACGATGCCATGAAATATGATAATGCCATCTATCAGCTGTCACATAATCAAAATTAAATCTTTGGTCAAGGAACAAATTACGTTACTTCCAAGCTCAATTGATAAATTTAAGAATAGTACAGAAATTCTCGTTAATAACCAAAACGTTTTGAATTACCAAATTAAAGAATTACAAAAGTCAATCAATGAAACCCAATCAAACCAAATTGAAATGTATCACTTTTATTTAATGCAACCGTTAATCTCGCAATTTACCACATCATTCCAAATTATTTACGATATGTTAGAAAAGATCGAAGTAGCTATCTCTTTTCCTAAATTAAATACTTTCCACAATTCTATCATCGACCCAAGAGAATTAGCATCTGAAATTTCAATTGTAAACGACCAACTGACACAAAATAGGCTTCCTTTTAAACCAACCCTGGAAAATTTATTGTTGTTCGAGAAAATCATGGAAATTAAAAGTTATAGTAAACAATTTCAAATCGTTTTTATGTTGGAAATACCAATAGTAGAAAAAGAAAAATGATTATTATCATTTGTACTCGTTACCGACCCCAAAACTCGATCAATTCAAAACGCTAATCCCTCAAGCAAAATTTACCCTCTCAAATGAAGAACACTACAGCCTATTCAACGAAGAATGCCAAGAAGTAAGCAACGAAGAATACTTGTGCGAAAATCTACACAAAAACTCGATTAAAGACGATTCTCCATGCGAAATACAACTCTTGAAATACCTCAACAAGATAACGACGTGCAAGCAAATTCCGATTAAAATATCGGACATCAAAATCCAAAAATTAGAGAAAAACCAGTGGTTAGTCATCACAGCCAATAACGTGATTCCCACCGAAACTTGCAACCCGGATAAAACCGACATCCTTTTAAATGGGACACGAAACAAAATTTGGAAGAGGATGTACATAAGACGGCAGTGACAACACCATTCGGCCTTTTTGAATTCGTTACGATGCCATTCGGCTTACGCAATGCCGCACAGACTTTCCAACGATTCATAAATCACGTGCTATTGGGCCAGGACTTCGTTTATGTGTACATCGACGATATTTTGGTCGCGTCGCGCTCGCGGGAGGAACATTTCGAACATTTACGAACGATTTTCAAACGACTTCAAACTTTCGGATTGGCAATTAACCCGTCTAAATCGGTTTTCGGAGCGTCCGAAGTTAAATATTTGGGATATCTCGTGTCTGGTGCGGGAATTCGCCTTTTACCAGAAAAGGTTGACGTCATAACGAAATTCGCGCGACCACAGACTATGTTGGAACTTCGAAGATTTTTGGGAATGTTAAACTTTTACCGCCGCTTCATTTCAGATGCCGCGAAAAATCAAGCGATCCTTAACGACCTCTTAAAGGATGTGCGAAAACATGATAAACGGCCGGTTGCGTGGACTGACGATGCAAAACGCGCGTCGAACAGTGTAAATTGGACATAGGGAACGCCGCCCTTTTGACTCACCCTTTGGAGGATTCGCCCCTTCGATTGACTGCGGATGCTTTCGATTTCGCGCTGGGAGCCGTCCTGGAACAACGAGAATCCGACTCTTGGAGACCCCTTGGTTTTTACTCGACAAAGTTGACGAAAACTCAACGCAACTATAGTGCTTACGATCGCGAGTTACTCGCAGTGTACGCGGCAATCAAACATTTTCGGTACGTGGTCGAGGGTCGACTCCTAACGGTCAGGACGGACCATAAACCGCTAATATTCGCGTTTCGGCAGCGTTCAGACAAGGCTTCGCCGCGTCAACTCCGACACCTTGACTTCATCGGACAGTTTACTACTGACATTATTCACATCGCAGGTCAGGATAATACCGTGGCCGACACGCTGTCCAGGATTGAAGTCATCAGCCTACCATCGTCAGTCGCAGTGGAGGACATCGCCCGGGAGCAGAACAGCGACGATGAGCTCGCCAAATTAATCGCCAACAGCTCGAGCTTAAGCTTACGAGAGTTCACGCCTCCTGGAGAGAAGACGGCCATATACTGTGACGACTCGAACGGAATCATCAGGCTCTATATCCCTTCAGCTCTGAGAAGGGCTATTTTCAAACTCAACCATGGCCAATCGTATCCCGGAATCAGGACTACGAGTCGACAAATACGACCGAAATACGTTTGGCCCGGCATGGGGAAGCAAATCGCAAATGGACGCGATCTTGTCTCCAGTGCCAGCGATCTAAGGTGAACCGACATACTGACATACCGACAACACCTCGACAATATTTTGCAGTCCCCGACCAGAGGTTTTCGCACGTTCATCTTGACCTCGTTGGGCCACTCCCAATCTGTCAAGAATATCGTCATCTGCTAACGATCATTGACAGATTCACACGTTGGCCCGAGGCGATGCCTTTGAAGGACATCACGGCGGAAACGGTGGCAAGAGCATTCATTTCCACTTGGATTTCCCGCTACGGATGTCCCCAGACGATAACGACCGATCAGGGACGACAATTCGCTCTTCAAGTCACTCACAACATTCCTTGGGATCGAAAGACGACGGTGCTCGTCTTACAAACCGCAGACCAACGGCATCCTCGAAAAGTGGCATCGAAGCCTTAAAAACGCTTTGAAGTGTCACGAGGACGCTAACTGGGTCGACCGCCTTCCGATAGTCCTTTTGGGGTTACGTAACTCCTACAAAGAGAATCTGAAGACATAACCTGCGGAGATGACCTATGGTTCACTACTGAAACTACCTGGAGAACTCTTTGTCAACCAGACAACTTCAGTTCCGGATCCTGGCGACTTCGTGGTCGAGCTGCGAGAGATGATGCGAAATTTGCGACCAGCGCCAACAGCCCTACACTCGAGCGAAATGCCGTTTGTTCATCCTGAGCTTTCCAAATGCTCGCACGTTTTCCTCCGAGACGACACCGTACGCAGGCCCCTACAACAGCCATACACGGGACCCTACGAAGTTATCGAGCGAATCAACTCCAAAGTGTACGTAATTCGTACGCTAATCAAAAACATGTCTGTTTCTGTCGATAGATTAAAGCCAGCATTCGTGACTCAAGCGCCTCACGAGGACCCTGAACAAACCACGTCCGCGCCTGGACGTCCCAAACGCCAGATTCGCCAACCAGTCCGCTTCCGTGACTGATTCGCTGGGAGGGGGGTGATGTGGCGGTACCTGCATTACCGGCATCGCCACCTTGACTCGGCGCAAAAGTGACCACCGTGACGTCACCAGCAGGAACGTTTCCGGCTCCCTCTCGAGTACCGACCAGGGCACGAAGAACATCGCATTCGCGTTTTGAAATGTACGACCGACCTAATTTATTATTAATGTAGTTATTTCGATTTATTATATGTGTGGTTGAAAGTGTTGACTCTTATTACAAACAAACCTCATAACTTACTTACTTAACACACATATCACCTCAACGTAGATACACCAAAACAGTGTTAAGCGAATTTACGGCACGTGTATCGCTGATGTTACCCCGACAAGAGTTTGGCTCGAAGTGCCATACCAGTGAAAGCGAGCAGTAGCCGTAGCCTCTAGCATAGAGCATGCACGTGCACAATATGAGGAGCGGAAGCCAAGGCGATCAAGGACGTCTGGAATGGTAGAAGGAGATCGCGGAAAAAACGGCGACACTCCACAAAGCAAAGCCAGTATTTCAGTCAAACGCCAAACTGAACTTTTCAGACTTTCAAATACGTCGAAATTTGCCGGAATATGTGAAAATTTTCTAGTTTTTCGTTACTTGCCTCCCTTTCCCATTCTTGTAACCCGATGACTATAGGCACGTTCGAAAGCTCTCGGTTCAGGGCACATCCTATGCGAGTGCCGTTTGGTTACAGAAATGGGAAGGGGTGGAAAAAATTGAAGATGTGGAAATTTTCTAGTTTTTCGTCACTTGGCGCTCTTTCCCATTCTTGTAACCCGATGACTATAGGCACGTTCGCAAGCTCTCGGTTCAGGGCACATCCTGTGCAAGTGCCGTTTGGTTACAAAAATGGGAAGGGGTGGAAAAAAATTAAAGTTGTGGAAAATTTCTAGTTTTTCGTCACTTGCCGCTCTTTCCCATTCTTGTAACCCGATGACTATAGGCACGTTCGAAAGCTCTCGGTCCAGGGCACATTCTGTGTGAGTGCCGTTCGGTTACAAAAATGGGAAGGGGTGGAAAAAATTAAAACGTTGAATTAAATATTACGAATGAAACCAATTGAAAGCATAGGTGGTTGCATAACTTAAACGGCCCGCAGCTTAAAAATACTGATTATTAATTTCAATTTGGAATATTTTATAGAATTGACGTATGCAGATAGTGTCAGCGGTATAGCGAAGTAATCAGAAGTTCTAATATTGGTGAGAATGTGTATGTACGGGGTTTAACATGTAATTCGGGAGAAATTTGTTGGTCCACTGGAATTATTCACTTGTCAACAAGTGATTACTTGCTAACTTCACTTAGGTCGTGAGTTTGTGAATTGGACACACGAAATGTGTAAACTTTGGATTGATTTTTCACTTTAAATCGTCGAAAATACAGAAAATACCGCAAAATTATGTAAACAAACATTGACATCTGTCAACTGTCGTTATGATTTTGTCAATTGTCAAATAAACGCGAAGTGAGACAACGTCAAAGAGATTATATTACTAGAGCCGGGTCGGGGTCACTACGGCGATGCGCAGTGCGGCGACATGACAGTATGCGAGGCCTACGATATTTACCAGGCCAGAGCAATGAGGCGGGGCTTCGCGCTGACGTCACAATCGGAGTCCTAGGCTAGCGCTGGTCGATCCGAAGCCTTCGATATTTGGCCAAAATTGTGCTTGAGAATTATTCTAAATTGGAAAACGACTCTAATCAGAATGCTCAAAGATGAAAAAAAAACAAAGAAATAAAGTTGGTAAGCCACAATCCCAGTAATGCAAACAGTATGATAATACATACACTATTATTATACAAATTTAACTATTGATTTTTTGTTTATTATTTTTCATTGTTTATTTATTATGCTGGAGCCTCGGATTATTCAATTTATCTTTTAAGTCAGAAGATCCAATTGCTTTTACTTCTCCTGATATTCCTGTTAAAACAATGTTTTCTTCAAAATTCATTTTTACTCGATTTTTAACTGACTACTTTAACAATCGATGCTGCTGAACCTGTGTCTAGCAACATATTCAATTTACTACCATTAAGTACTAGTTGAATTATACGGGTCTTGCGTTAAATATGGAACGTTTACTCTAAAATTTTTGTTCGGAGGGGTCGATTTATTTTTACACGCTCGTAGAGGGGCGTGCTGCACTGGTCCCGGGTGTCAACTGCGGAGCTCGAGCGTTTGAATACGCATGAGGCTGCGAACAATTATTATTTAGTTGGTTCCTGGTAGGCGCAATAGCTCTCATAGGTTGTCGGGAGGGTGAATTTCTTCGTTGATGTTGGTCCCGATTATTATAATTTCGATTCCTATTGTCGTCCTATTTGGTACTTGTTATCCTCACGTCCAGGTGTTCGGTTTTCACTGAAATTTTGACGAGAATTATCTCGCCCGCGAAATTCGTTATTGGGGTTAAATCGAGGTCTGTCATTTTCGTTTCGATAGTTATTTCGGTTCGATGCTTCAGCTGAACCGGAATTTCTGGGAGACCTGCAATCCCGAAGTACGTGATCTGGCGACCCGCAATTAAAACATTTAAAACGGCTTCTCACTTCCGCTTGCATCACGGCGCCTCCGCGACTTTTCAACATTTGATCGTTGATCTCTACGCATTGGGCCATCTTAATACCATCGTCGATGGTCATATCAGCTAAATCGCAAACGAACGAGGGACCAATTTGTCTGAGAATATCTCGCTTTAGTCCAGTACGAAATTGGTTCAGTAACAGCTGTCTGGATTTCTTTCGAAGGCCGGGGAACTCCGATGAATACGTCTGTTTGCAAAATTCTAGTACCGAGTAGTTTAACACGTGTCGCGAACTCGGCCACAGACTCGTCGTGTCTTTGTATGCACCTACCCATTTGTGCGAGGGCTTCGCCGGGTAGTTTCACGGGTGCAAACTTACTAATAAGCTTATTTTTAAAAGTATAATAATCGTCTTCTTCCATTAAATTTCCTGCTTGCGCAAGCCGGTACGCGGATCCGCTCAATCTACATTTTGCAATTTCTAGGGTGGTACTCCCGTCTAAACCGTCGATACAGGAGCGCTGTTCTTCAAAGTAATACTTTATGCTCTCTTTCCCCGAATATGGTTCGACGGTATTCGTCACCATACCTAAACTCATGCCCTGCGGTATTTGGGTGCGGGTTCGCGGATTAGAAATGGTTTGGCTAGCGGGCACTCTAAATTCGGTATCGATTGATAATTCAGGCACGGCGCCCGACGCCGTCGTCGTAGTCATCGTGGCAGTTACCGTGGTCGCGGTAAAGGACGCGCCTGCTCTCAGAGCGTTAAAATCAAGCGTAAAAGGCGACAAATTACCTACGGTTGTCACCGTAAAAATAGGTGGTTGTGTATTTAACGCCGTTGTAATGGGCGGAATATCGTCTCTATCCAAAACAATTCCAGAGCTTTTGAAAAAAAAATCTACAAGAAAAATACTTTTTACCAAATCGTGCTTGGTTTATATGCACATCCGTGAATGACAATATTAGAGAATTGATAAAGGCTTCCTTCGGAGGGTTGGTGTGGGAACGTTTTCAATCAGAGATGTTGTTTTTGGGATAACGAATTCACGCATCTATTGAACACACCTTGAGTACAGTAAATTCAGTGAATAATTATAAGAATAACACATAACAATTTAGTAATAACTAACCCGTAGGTAATTTATAGACGCGGACGTACGAATGCAATATTCTACAAATTTGGGCGACCCGGCGAAACTCGCGTACACCACGTGAAGATATATCGATAAGAATTATTAAAACCGCGCAAATATTGAACAAGATAGTATTAGCGCATCATAAATATAATTCCGCAACAATTTTTATAGACTTACTACTTCGAAGTCGAAGAGGGAGGAACGAATGATGGTCGATCAGGCTTCGTAGAGTCGGTGTTGGTATCGGCACTTTTACAGTTACACGATTAACGAAAATTGACAAATTGGTTTAAATATTATCGTTAAAAAGCCCCTTTCACAGGCTGTCGTAAATTAAGAGAATGAATCAATGAGTGTAATTCGCTCTGAACAGCTTCCGGTTGTCCGGGGTGTGCCTCAGGGTAGCATTTTAGGTCCATTAATCTTTTCCTTTTATACTTGTGATCTTAGTGACTCGCTGAAGTATTCCAATGTTCATCAGTACGCAGATGACACTCAGATTTACTCATCATTTCCTCTTGTGATTTGGTGCAGGCTTCATATAGAATAAATGAGGATTTGGATGCTGTTTGTAGGGTGTCTAAAGCTCATGGGCTAATGCTCAATGAGAGCAACACTCAACTAATGGTTTTTGGTAAATGTAGGTCTTCGATCGTCAACTGTACGGATTTCAGAATTTCAATTAATAATTTTGTTATAGTACCAACCAATTCCGCCAGAAATTTGGGAATTATTTCAGATTCGGATCTTCGTTTCACTGAGCACATTGGCCACCTTATTAAGGTCTCTTATGCGAAATTGAGGTTACTATTTATGATTAAAGATTTTCTTAGTATAGATATTAGGCTCAGGCTTTGTGATTTTCTAATTCTGTCTAGACTTTCTTATTGTGATGTAGTGTTTTGGACAGCGCTGTTGCAAAGGGATAGAGCCAGTTTACAAAAGATATATAATTCTTGTCTTAGATTCTCGTTTTCGGTGAGGAAATTTCACCATATTACGCCCAGTTTTCTGAAATCGGGTTGGTTGAGTTTGGAGGAACGGTATTTTCTACAAATGTCCAGATTACCTTTATGAGAAACTGGTGAAGTTTTCTAATGTCCACACTTTTAACACTCGGTGGGCTGAGCGATACAGGGTGCCGGACATAAGACCATAATGTTTGAGAGAGGATTTTATTTCAATGCAGTCAAAGTGAGTAATGAACTATCGCCTGATATTGTTCCGTCTAGATCTTTAGCGGTGTTTCGGACTCGGCTGAAGAAGTATGTGTTTGATGGCAGGGCTTGATTAGTGTGTAATCATTAAATATTGTTTGATTTTTCTTTCCGTGTGCTTTCTTTGTGACTTTTATTTTTCGTTTCGCTGATTGGGTTGGTTGTATGGAAGAGCATCCCGGAAGAATACCGCCATCTCCAATCAGCACTTTTGTATATCTTGGGTAAAAACTAATATAGGGTATTATTATTATTATTCTTATTCGTATTATTATGATAGTCGGCATGAGGTATTATTCAGGTGAAGAATTGTATTAGAAAAAGTTAGATGAGACCACGATAAGACCGAGGAATTGGAAAGGCAGTCTGAACTACGCTATCATCTGGTGTGTATATCGATGGTGTACTTATCGGTTAGTTATTAGTGAAATAAATAATGTTTACCAAAATTACGTGTTGTTTTATTAGGTTACCACATTGGCGACGAGGATAAATAAGAAGTAAGGACGCATATTAAATTACGTACAAAAGAAAGCATGCATTAAATTGCACACAAGAAGGCGTACGTTAAATCGTACACAAAAAGGGCGTACGTTGAATCTTACACGGAAAGGCGTACGTTGAATCGTACACAAAAGGGCGTACGTTGAATCGTATACGGAGAGGCGCACGTTGAATCGGAGACGAAAACAAGACGAAAGCGTAAGAAAAAAAAGAAAGAAAAATGGAATTCGGCAACATAAAATCATTCGCATGCGACAACATCGATGAGGCGATCTTAAGGTTAGAATGGGAAAAGTGGTTGAGATCTGTGAGATTGTACTTTGAAGCTGAAGACATAAATAAATCGAAGAAAAAGCGCAGTAAGCTACTTCATCTGGGCGGGTCGCAGCTACAAGAAGTGGCCTACAATCTCCTAGGTGCGATTGAAGATTACGATGACGGAAAGAAGGATGATGTGGAAACCTTAGTGAAAAAATTAAACGATCATTTCTCACCCAACCGGAACTCAACGTTTGAACGACATTTGTTCAGGATACTAAAACCGAACGTTGGAGAGAATTTCGATAAATTTTTACTAAAAGTAAGACAACAGGCAGCTAAGTGTGCATTTGGAGATACGAAAAAGGAGGCAATGGAGATCAATTTAAAGGATAAATTAATCGATGCTTGGGCACCTGTGGAGTTGAAGAGAAAACTACTCGAACAAGAGCTCTCACTAGATGACATCGCGGATTTATGTCGCGTACATGAACAAATTAACACGCAATCCACGGTGATGAATCAAGTTCATGCCGAAGCCGGTCCATCCTATAGCCATATCAATAAGACGACAATGAAACATAACTATAAAAACGAATGTGGGAGATGTGGAAGGACGGACCACAAGGCCTTCGATACTAGGTGTCCAGCGCGCAAAGTCAAATGTCACAAATGTGACACAATGGGTCATTTCGTGGCTAAGTGTCGGACGAGTGGCACGCGACGACCTAGCGGTATGGAATCGTATGGCGATAAGAAACGATTCAGGACTAATGTAAATCAAATAGACTTTGATGACTCGCAAGATAAAAACATGTCGCCTGCTGAAACATCTGAAGGAGGTGGCATTAGAACCTTTGATTGTTTCAAGGTGGACAAACATCGAACGGCAATTTTCGATCCAGAAAGCAAGGAGGAGCGTATCCGATGTCACGTAGGAGGCGTCGAGATAGTTATGCTCATCGATTCGGGATCCAGAGTGAACGTACTTAGCGGGAAGGATTGGAAAACGCTAAGAAAAGAACAAGCCGCAGTGTAGAGCTCAAACTCGCAAACCGAAAACACGCTTAAACCGTACGCTTCTGGAAAATTAGCAGTTGAACACAAACTCGAGTCAACAATTAAAGTAAGAGAAGAACAAGAAATAATTGCAACATTCTATGTAATTGAAGGAGGAGACATATCCTTAGTGGGGAGAGATACGGCGAAACGATTGAGAATTTTGAAATTAAGATTAGACGTGAATGCCCTAGAGGAAGTCTGTCCTTTTCCGAAAATCCAGAATGTGAAAGTAAGATTGACCATCGATCCAAATGTAAAACCTGTTAGACAACCTCTTCGTAAAATTCCGGTGTCGGTGGAGTCCTTGGTGGAACAGAAATTGCAGGATGCAGTACAAAAAGGGATAATTGAAAAAGTTGAGGAACTGAGAGCGAATGGATTTCTCCGATTCTAGTAATCTTCAAGCCGAATGGGGATATTAGGATGTGCTTGGACATGAGGAAGGCCGATGAAGCAATCAAACGAGAAAACTACCCGCTTCCGACTTTTGATAGTTTCATGACGAAACTTGAAACAGCTAGGTTTTTCTCAAGACTTGATTTGGCTAATGCGTATCACCAGTTGGAGCTCGATGAAGAAAGTCGCCCCATCACTACCTTCATCATCCATAAAAGGATGTTTAGGTACAAAAGGCTCCTCTTTGGCGTGAACTCGGCTCCTGAAATTTTTCAGCGCAGTTTTGAGGGGATACTAGCACCATGTGAAAACTGTTTGAATTACCTCGATGACATCATCATTTTTGGAGCAACGGAGCAAGAACATGATGCTAATTTGAAGAAGGTGTTGGAAGTTCTTTCTGAAAATAACGTGTCACTGAATAAAGAGAAATGCGAAACCAAAGTGCAACACCTCGAATTTTCGGGTCACAAGATATCGCCAAAAGGAATAGAAACAGGAGGTAGTAAAGTGAAAACGATCCGTGATTTTCGATCTCCGAATACTAAAGAGGAAGTGCAAACCTTTCTGGGACTCGTGACATATCTGGGAAAATTTCTCCCTGATCTGGGTACCGTCACAGAACAGTTACGGCAGTTGATAAGACAAGACGATAAATTCACCTGGACATCGGCACATGAAAAATCGTTCGAAGAATTGAAGCAGATGCTAGCTAAGCTGCCAACATTAGCGTACTTTGACTTAAAACGAAGGACTAGGGTAATTGCCGATGCTAGTCCTGTCGCTCTAGGAGCGGTACTCATACAATTTGACGCCAATGAAGTACCATCTGTCATTTCCTTCGCCAGCAAAAGTCTCTCTCAAGTTGAACGGAGATATTCCCAAACTGAAAAAGATAGTTTGGCCCTGGTGTGGGCGGTAGAACGTTTTTATTTTCATTTGGCAGGATTGGAATTTGAATTGGAGACAGACCATAAGCCGCTGGAGGCAATTTTCAAGACTTCATCAAAACCCCCAGCTAGGATCGAACGGTGGGTCCTTCGGTTACAGGCATTCAAATTAAGAGTTATTCATCGTCCGGGAAAACAAAACATCGCAGATTCGATATCAAGACTCTGTGAATCTTTTGATGGTAAGAACGACGTTCACATACACACGTTGGTTGAACTAGCTGCACCAAAGGCGATGGAAGTGTCAGAGATTTTCAGCGAAAGCAAGAACGATGGAGTGATAAGGGACGAAATGGAAAAACTTCAAAACGACTCCTGGGAGACCGCAGATAAGAACCCTTGCTTTCCTTTTCGAATAGAACTAACGGCTTTGGGTCCGATTTTGCTACGCGGGAATAAGATTGTGATTCCAGAGTCACTCAGGCGACACGTTTTGGAGTTGACTCATGAAGGCCATCCAAGGGAGACGGTGATGAAGCGGCGGTTGAGAGCGAAAGTATGGTGATCTCTTATCGATAGAGAAACTGAGAAGTTCGTGAGGACATGCCGCGAGTGTCAATTAGTGTCAACACCCAGTTTTCCGCCACCAATGAGGAGACACAAATTTCCCGATGGCCCTTGGCAATGTATCGCCATGGATTTGATGGAAGCCACGCCGATACCAGAATAGCTTCTAGTCGTCATTGACTATTATTCTCGCTATCAAAAAATAAAATTTGTCAAATCGACGACGTCTGCAGCAATCATTGAGCAACTGAAGGAAATGTTCTCGAGATTGGAAATTCCAAAATCAATTAGAGCCGACATTGATCCCCAGTTCGCAAGCAGAGAATTCCACAATTACTGTGAACACAATAACATAAAAGTGATTCACACTCCACCTTACTGGCCGCAAGCGAATGGGGAGGTCGAGATTATGAATCGGGCGATATTAAAACGGCTGAAAATATGTCATGCGGCCAGAAGGAACTACAGGACCGAATCACAACAATTTACGTTGATGTACAACGTAACGCCACATGGGTCAACGGGCAAATCTTCTTCGGAACTTCTCTATGGAAGAAATATTCGGGACAAAATCTCTTCGATAGGAGACTTCGTTCATGAGCAGCTGGACGAAGAAGCTTATAAACATGATCTTCTGGAAAAGGGAAAGGGAAAAGAGAGAAGATTAAACACGAAGGGCTCGAGAAGATGACATTAAATTTGGCGACAGAAGATTGGTTAAAAATGTCATCATTCCGCACAAACTGATAACGACGTTTGGGCAGGAAGTTTATGATGTTAGACAGCGGAAGGATAACGAGCTGATCCTGGAAAAAGGTGGTCGGATGATAAGACGCCATGTAGGACATGTCAAGAAAATGGTAGCGCCCACGGAGGAAATACCCCTACATCAGGATTCAACAGCGAGTCCTTCTCCCACATTAACATCAACAGCCACCACGCCGGTCCCGATCACCGCAACAGAATCGGCTAGATCAGAAAGGGGAAAGTTCCGAGAGCCTTGGTTACACAGCCCTCAACGCGGATATTACAGCGGGAGCGTCCCAAAGGCCAAAGCTGGTGAATCCACTCAAATTGGTAAAAAAGGAGGGATGTGGAAACTGGACTAAAAGTATTGTATTCTGTATTGTTGTAATTATTATTATTATTACTATATCTCTTTAAAGTACTGTAATAGTTGTCGTCACCGTCTTCTTTTTTGAATGAATATTCTTGATTCTCTTTGTCAATACCTCTTCTCACCTCAAATTTTCCATTTCATAATCTACAAATTCCATAATAAAATTCAAATTTGTAGATTCTTATCTTGCATTTTAAGATCTTCAAATTCCACATTTTTCGAATTTAAATATGCACCATTATGGATTTTATGAATGGTAGATTTTTCGTTTGAAAATACCGAAATCGGGGATCCCCGCATTTTTGATTGCGGCTCACATTGTGGAAGATTTTTCAAATATCCTGCACTTTTTAAACTCATTTATTACGCCATCTTGGCTACTGTCAGCCTGGGGTTCTCACACAATACGCCGGAATGTGGGCAAATTGTAATGCTGAACCCAGAAATCGGGGATTCTCGCATTTTGTTTTTTAATTGCGGAACGCTAGGTAGGCAACCAATTAAACTCACATTTTGAGGTTTTTCAAATACCCCGCACTTTTTAAACTCAATTCTACCGCCATCTTGACAGCTGTCACCTGGAATTCCCACACCAAACGCCGGAATTCAGGCAACTTGTAATTCTTAACCTTCACAAAACCTCAAAACGCCGGAATGTAGGCAACTTGTCGTGGTGATGGTTTAGAGCATACCTCCTGACACTACTAACGTTCTTCCATAATTTCAATCGTCCTTTAAGTATAATGGCAGATCGCGGTTCTAATTTTTGATCAGGTGATTTTAGGCCGTTTTTGGATAAGAACAATATTAAGTTGACGTTAATCGCGAAGAGTACCCCTAGAGCAAATGGGCAGATAGAAAGATTGAACAGGGATTTAACGCCCATGATAGCTAAATTGGTGGATGCGATTATGTTATGTGCTTGAATATTGACGTTACTCCGGGCATAAACAGAAAATATTTGCCTCAGTATAGAGGTCCGTATATTGTTACGAGTGTTCTGCCGAATGAGCGGTATAAAGTGAGAGACGTGGAGGGGTTCCAGGCGTCGCGGATTCTGTATCGCGGTATCTTGGCTGCTTCGGACATGAAACCTTGGGGTAGTCATCCCCCGCAATAATTTGTTTAGTTTTGGTGTAAGTTTAGGTTAGGGAAAACAATTTGTCGATGCAGGGAATTTTATGAGTCAAATATAATCAAGAAATTCTAATGTGATCATGTCGTTTAGCAACTAATTCTGCCACAAAAATTGTTCGAGCCTTCTGGGAGTCAATTTTTAAAGAAAAATCATTAGTTCTTTTTACCACGTTTACTCGATGAAATCGTACATAAAAAGACGGCGTCCTAGACTAAGAAGCTAGCTATATAATATCCATTTGCCAAGTAGGCATAAATGAGAGCGAAGCGACGCAAATACGATTTTTAAGAATCCAAAAAGCTTAATGAGGCTACAATACATAACTCACCCGGCGTTACTGAAAACTATGGGGTTTTTACCACAGAGTTTGATAAACTAATATTAGGACAATTCCTAATTTCTTTTAATTCAAGATCCTAATCTCTAATAATTTGAATTTTACTAGGGATTTTAACATTCTTTTTAGCAAAACATCTGTAAAATATGAAAATATCTTTCAAAGCGAATAAAACATATAAAATAATAGTATATGCACTAACATTATTGTAATGTATTGGCGGTATGTTAACATTCTGTTTTTGATAGGATGGTATGTCCAGATTTATCGATTGTAAGTTAATTAGACCTTCATCAGCCGCACTAATAGGTTTAAGTTGCGCACTGCCTCAAATTTTAAGAACAGGTAAAATTATTTTGTTGAGCTCTTTTTTAGTATTCTCGAACGTTTTTATCGAGATGTCACCGATTTTCACTTCGCACAAGTGCGTTTGTTATTAGACTCCGCGAGTTACGTGCCGTTCAACAGGACACTATTTTTCTCGTTGTCACTGCACACTTCCGTTGCCATTACCCTATTCGGGGTGATGATCTATTTGTGTGACTCCAATTTTCGGAGTTTGATGTTGGTCACCGTAGCAGGTATTTGCTGGCATGTTGTGATGTTCGGAGAGTATCCCAGTAGTCCGACTTCACAAAGAGAATCAGCACTCACATCGACTGGTTGTAAATTTGAGCAAATAAACTCTTCGGTGGAAACTTCTTGGCATCGGGATTCCGTAAATATGTAATAGTGCTCGTTAAAGAGGAGATATTTGGAACGGGGAATTATTGTTTTAAATGTATGAACATGAGGACGATATTTCGAAAACTGGAGCAACTGGTCTAAAAGTGTTGTGGGGTTTCGAAAAGCTCTCGTTTTTCTCTCTGACTTTAGTTTGAAACTTTTTGCGATTATCGTTCAAAATTTTTTAATCGACCATGTTTTGCTCCAATTAATTCGCTGTAATTAAAAAACTAAAAAACGTAGAAAGTTCAGTTAGACCTCATGAGTACCACCCATAATCGCGAAAACCCATAGTCGCGAAAGGTCACAGTATCGAAATCCCTTAGTTGCGAATGGTTATAACCTCGAATTCCCATAATCACGAATGCCCGTAACTCCGACACTGACAGCTCATGTCAAGAGCGTACCTCATCAGCATTCGGCTCGGGCCGAGCGCAACCGATGTGTCTCCTAACGTAAACACACCGGGAAAACTGCAATCTAATGCATTTTGCGGGTACAAAAGGCTGCCACGTAGTACGCCAGTGTTCCTAGTGACTTTTCCGACACAAATTATGCCGTTTCGGTGCATAATACGAGGTTTGGAAATCTGCAACGACCTCCATGAAGGACATCGGTGTTTTCATCCGAGAATAGCTGTCGTTTCGACCGATTTTGAGTGCATAAAGGGTCCCAATCTGCCCCAACTGAACAAATAGTGTTTCTAGTGACTTTCCGACACCAATAACGCCGTTTCGGGTGCATTAGAAGTTTGAAATTGTGCAACCACCTACATAAAAAACGTCTGTGTTTACATCCGATAATAGCCGTTGTTTTGAGCGATTTTGAGTTCCCAAAGGGCCCCAATCTGCCCCAACCGAACAAACAGTGTTTCTAGTGACTTTTCCGACACCAATTACGCCGTTTCGGGTGCATTCGTTTAAAAATATGCAACAACCTACATAAAGGACTTCGGTGTTTACATCCGCAAATAGCTGTCGTTTTGAAAATTTTCGAGTGCGCAAAAGGGCCCAAGTGAGCACACCGTGTTCTCCGTGACCATGCCGATACGGATTACGCCGTTTCGGGTGCATCCGACGTTTTAAAATGTGCCGCAAATGTGCATATGACTTTCGACGACTCCTCTCACCTCTCGTCTCTGCAAACGCAACCATGGAGGAGTGTTAGGTGTCATTTAGGCCTACATTAAGACAACCGTGTACATACGGTTCACACTCTAACCTCGGAATTCATCGAACGGCACTAAGGAAAGAACTTGAAAGTAAAAACATCAGTCGCAAGTGGAATTTACAGCATAAATCAGGTACTGTCCTATCGTGTCAGCACGCACAATAATCGCCACCCCTCGCTGTACGGCTCATACTACATATTTTTCCATGCAGAAAGATACATCACCGAGCAACTCAGTCGATTGTCAAAGACCGTCTCAAATACTCATTCCGGAACCAATATCAAGAAGAGGAACGGCCACGTACCATACTGGACTTCGAGTAGTAATAAAGCGCATTTCGACAGAGTATACCTAATCAATGGAATCTCCGAGAACCACATCGTTCTCATCCCATCTCTGCATCAACTCATACCAATCACGGTACGTGATACTCATTTGACTGCATGAAGGAAACGCCTCAACCGGAGAAAGTGTTCGATTTATGTTTTGATTTTTTTAAATCGAAATTAATCATAGAAATTGCTCGTAACTGTCGATTGTTTCTATTACTCATGTTTTCTTAACCCATCGCACCTAAGGTATGTCCTAATCGAGAACCTAGTGCAAGATATCAAATAATTACCTATAAGTTGTATTTGTACCTCAAATTGATAATAAAGGAATACTTGACCACAGTTTGTTGGATATATAAAGTGTGACTTGAGATTTGCGTCCGTGTGTGTAATTTATAATACCGTGTATCGTTGTTGATAGAATGTTGGGTCGACAATTGGTCATTTTCGTCATGTTGATTTCTGGGAGGTTTTATCTGTGTATCTGCAATAATATTGATTTTCAAATTACAAGTATTTTCATCTGGGTTTCTTGATGTTGAAGGTTGTTCATCAGAACAAACATTTTCTGGAGGATTCCTTAAAAATTCTACTATGTCTTTATCGACTTCTCCAGGATTGTTTACTACAGATTCTGTTTCCATTACATTGATGGGAATGCGTGAAAGACAATCGGCATTACAGTTGAATTTGCCTTTTTTGTACACAACATCTTCTTAATTTGGAATTTGGTTCTTTCAAGTTGAAAAGCCAGGTCAAACGTTTACGGTCAGTGTAGATGGTGAATTTTCTGCCGAATAAATAACACCCAAAGTGTTTGCAAGTCCAAACAATAGCTAGAAGCTCTTTTTCGATGGTGGAAAATCGGGTCTGTCTCATTTGGGGTTCTCGACGCGTGAGCGATTGGTCTGTCTCGGGGTATTTTACCTTGCGATAGAATTGCGCCTATTGCAAAAATTCAAAAAAAAAAAATCCAAAAATTACTGGCATCCGATGTAAGGATAAACGGTTTTGAAAAATTTGGATATTGTAAAATTGGGTCGTTTGTCAGGATATTTTTGCAAGTTCTGAAAGCGTCTATGAAATCTAAATCATGTGTAACTTTTGCGTCTTTTTAAGACACTTGGTCATCGGTTTTGTCAATTTTGCAAAGTCGGGTATAAATCGTCTGTGATAACCTAAAAGTCCGAGAATGCTTTTAATTTCGGTTGGAGTTTTTGGAATTGAGAAATTTTAAATTACAGAAATTTTGTCAGGATTTGGTTTAACTCCTGGCGGGGTTCTAACATGACCCAAATATTGTACTGTCTCTTGTAAAAATTCGGATTTGTCTAACTGGAGTTTAAAATTGGATTCTCTTAGTCTGTCAAAAATTCGTTTCAGTCTCTCGATATGTTTTTGCAAAGATGTACTAAAAATGATAATGTCGCCTAAATAGACAAGACATATTTAATTCTGCAATGCTCTCAAAACATTATCCATGACACGTTGGAAAGTGGATGGGGCGTTTTTCGAGCCAAATGGCATGCGTTTGAATTCAAAATGGCCTCCTTCGGTGGAAAAAGCGGTTTTCGGGATGTCATTTGGATCAACCTCAATCTAGTGAAATCCGCTTGCTGAATCCAATGTTGTAATATAATTAGCCTTTCCGAGTCGGTCAAGAATGTCTGTAATGTTAGTAGTGGATACTTGTCATCGATGGTATGATCATTCAACTTCCTATAATCTACAACGAGTCTCCATTTTTTTCTTGCCAGAGGCATGTAACTTTTTTGGTACTATCCATACGGGACTAGACCAGGGGGAAACGCTGTCTTGAATGATGCCTTGATCAAGCATTTGATTAATCTGAGTTCTCACTTCCTGACAGTGTACTTCAGGGTATCGATAGGTTTTGGTATAAATAGGTGTCGTCTTTCAGTTTGATTTCATGTTGTATTTTGTTCGAAAAACACAAAGGAATTCCTTCGCAGTAAAAGGTATCACGATAATTTAGACAAAGTTGCCTAATCGCATCTGATTCTTCACTATTGCAATGATTCAATCGTAAATTCTTTAAATTTTGTTTCAAAAAGTTATCTAGATTTGGGTCTGGATTGTCACAAGTTTCCATTTTTTCGATGAAGTCAATTTCCAAAGGGTTGACCGGTTCATTTTTCAGTGGTTCCTCTATTAAAATATTTATTGAGGTTCCATTGATGTTGCTAATGGTCGTTTTTGCTAAATTGTTTTCAATTTTGACAACAGCTGTAGGCATTTCAACGCCGTCACTGAATTGATGGTAATTCAGAATACCTATTCCGTCATTATGGTTCACTGGTAGCTGGGCTATCTTTACCGTTCGGCAGAGACGGACTGGCCCACAGGGCGATCGGGCGAGGCCCGCTGCGCCCTTGCGTTGCTTGTGCAGTGCTTATGAGAATAATTCCTATGAAAAGTATTAAAACTGAAATTTCCAAACGTCACCGCGGCGATGCCGCCTTTATAGCGCCATTAGTCCACAGTTTGTGATCGGATCATTCTTCCGCCCCGCTCCACCTCACTCTACTACTCTACTCTTATAGCATTTTCCACGTAACTGCACTGCACAGAGTCAGTGTGCATTCGGCCACTGACCTTGGGCATCAGCTGTTGGCGTTCGTGCAACAAAAGTGTACAGCAAAGTGAAACATAAAAAGGGGGGATAAAAAGTGACATACTGGCAACCGGCCAGCGCAGTAGGTTTGCAGTTATGTGCGTCTTCTCGTTTCACTTCAGAATAAAATACTCTGGTAAGGAAGTGTAATATCCGGTAATATCATGTAATATCATGTTAACGTTCGTTTTTCTTGTACCTACAGTTCAACGCCAATCAACGCAACGATAATGGCATCAGAGGCATCAGTAGTGTATTCATGTTTTGCCTGCGACTTCCAGTCGCTCCAAGAAGAAAATGTTGTGCACCACATAAACAACCAGCATGTTGTGACCTCTGGTGCAGGCGACTCGGGCGAGTCTGTCGACAACACAGAATCAGACCCTTTGAATGTCTCTGCGAGCTCTAATAAAGAAGGTAAGTATATTGTTCCATGTGTACGATCACAAAAAGTGGCTGCTGCACCTACACTTTTGTACATTTATAGATGATTGGGAAGAACAACAAACATCTTTCATTCTGGCAAAATATGAGCTGTATTTACCTCTGATAGGACCGAAGAAAAAATTTGAAATCAAAGCAAAGATGTGGACAACAATAGCAGAGGAGCTCTTACAAGATTTCAATTCTGTCAAAACACCTAGCCAAGTTGAAAATAGGTACAAGACTATGTTGCGACGTAAAAAAAATGCAGTAGATAATAATCGGGCATCGGGCAGCAGCAGAATGACTGTAGCTTATCAAAATTAAGTTAGAAAAATTGCGGCGATTGATGACAGCATTGAGCCAGAGGTGCTCAGAAGTGCACAAGGATTGCGGCATTTGAAAGAGGTACCCAGCACATCTACATGTTCAACCATGAATCACAGTATCCAACCGAAAGCAGTTAAATGTAGTAATGTGCAACAAACTTTGAGGGAGCTACATAAAGAAAAGGAGAGGGCGAAAGCAAAACGCCACGCTGAAAAACTGGATCTTATCCGTGAAATCTTTAAAAATAGAGAATATACAGTTAATTAATATTGTTAATTTTTCTTTAATGCGTAAATATTTGTAAACAAAAATGGAGTAATAAAATGCATTGGGTGAAAATTATTGCTTGGAACTTCTCTACAAATAACTGAAGGAGTCCTTCAGAACATTCCGCTTCTCTTCACTAGCTCGCCGCAGTCTAATTTTATTATCCACTACTTCTCCGATCTCTGCATGCTGTTCGTCCATGTATTCAGAGTCCAATTAATCTTCTTTATTGATGCAGAAGTTATGGAGTACGCACAGCGCAAGAATAAACTTTGTAATTTTATCGACATTATGGATATGAAGTTGTTGTAATTGCCGGAAGCGCCCCTTTAGTAAACCAAAGGCATTTTCGATGAGCACTCTTGTTGCAGAAAATCTTCTATTGAATGCCGTCTGGGACGGTGTCAAATGACCAGAATCTCTTTAATTAGCCATTCTCTTATGGCATTAGCTCCATCACCAAAAATGTGGAATTTTTTCCCACAGATTGCCGGTAGTCTCGTACTTATATCGGAAAATTTATACACTCTCGCGTCATGTATTTTTCCTGGGGCGCCTATAAAAACGTCTGTAAATCTTCTTCTAGAATCACAAATACGTTGTAGGGTAATTGAAGGCATATCATGACGATAACAGTAAGTAGATTTGATTTTGTGAGCTGGAGTTCTAATTGCGATTGCACTTCCATCTATAACACCCAGCACATTGGGAAATCCAGAAATTCCGTGAAAGTTTAATGCAGCGCTTTCTTTGTCTTCGGGTTTTGTTGGGAATGTAATTAGTTCTGGGGCAATATCAACCAGAAAATCAGCTACCCTGATGATTTGTCGAATCAACGTTGTTGCACCAATCTCAAACCGCTGGGCAACATCGTTAAGGTACGACTTGTTTCCCGCAAACCTGTTCATAGGTGCATTAGATAGTAAATACACACACCAATAATGCACAACAGTATAGGACCTTTTTGATCCGGACATGCCTTAATTTGAACCTCCAGTATGGAGATCCATGGCTATAACCATACACTGACCACTGTATGGAGTTCAGGCTCGCGTTCAGGTCAATCAAGAACAGTTTAATGTTATCATTAGTTTGGATATGGTTCGGATAACGCGGTGGCGACTTCCCCGAAAAATCAATCCGGACATAGTAGGCCGATGGCTATTAGTTCTGAGTTGGTGTCGCTAGTTGGCATACACATAGACGGAAACGTTGCCAAGTAATTTAATTACAAATTTCAAATTTATGACAAGTTATACCATCAAGATACCGTATAATATTTTAGACGTCACTTTTTTTTTCGTTATCATTGCTGTTCTTCGACTTTTTCAAAGAATTTATATTGTGGTTTTGCCGTAAAATGTGCATCGTGTGCGCTTGACGCCAGGCTGATGGAATTCTGCATTATTTTCCTTAAAATTAGTCAAGGTAAGATTGTCATTGGAGGACATCAATCTATATTTCGAGGATTTTATTTTAAATAAATTGGTATATCCTATTCTTTAATAAACTAAAACCATTGTTTTTTAGATGTAGAGACAGTGGCTGCATGCGATGAAGCCCTTTGATATGGCTGGTTCTGCAACAGCTCGTATTTTTGTTATCACCATTTTGCCGAGAAGCTCTACGCTTTAGCCGAGTGATGTCCGAATAAATGGTACATAATACCTTCATGGTGGTGAAGGAATCTATTAATGAAAAACAATTATTCCATTTTCAGGAAAAATTACACGTTTTGAAAAAATGCGGTAGACAAATTGAAGGCACGCCAGTCTCTTCATTTAGTCTGGGCAAGAATTTATGTATAATTAAAGTGCAGCACCACTACTTCAGCAATTAGAAAAAGTTTTTATCAGGTTTTCACTGAACATCAAAACAACACGATGAAACGTCGGGGAGAATTTTACTTGCAGTCTTGCACTAACCCAATCCAATTGTGAAATCAGAAAGAAGTTATATTGTCGCCTAAATTGCAACACTTTGTATCTGATTTTTCATATTAGTTGTTTTCCATTGGAGAGTAGCCCTAACTGATTTCTTAATTGGTCATCAATGAGCTTTTATCGATTATCAACATTCAAAGTGATCTTATTTAGATGTTGCTTTTCCTTCTAAAAGGACGACGATATTATAATTATGATGTTATTGATTGAATTATTTAATTTTATAAGTTGATATAAATAGAGTAATATGACTTCAAAATAATTATTTGATAATTTTTTTAAATGAAATTATGCGAAAATGTTTCAGTGATGACATTTTTGTATTTTTTTCATTTTCAAAAATTAATGGGGAACGTGGGGAAAATATAAAAATCGAATATTGCGAAGGCTGCGAGGAGGTACGACGTTTCCGGTTCTTTAAACGATTGCTTAGCAACATTTCAGCATTTCCGGTTCGGAAATGACATCTAGCGACACCAACTGGGAACTAAGCTTCCCCCACCACGGACAAAAATTCCCCTTTTCTTTACCCTCTGGGTATACAAAAATCTGACCTACTCTGTGGTTCGGATTAAAAAGGTTCCACTATACGTCTAGTTACCATAAAAACGATAAATGTAATTTTCGGCTGATGTACTTGTCGCTAATGCATTGTTTTCTTCAAGGTAGAACTGGCTGTGTTCATAGTGGTCAATCAACTCATAGGCTGTCTCCCTAGTTATACGAAAGTTTGATTTGAACTGAAATAAAACAAGTTTCTTATCAATACGGACCATTTACATGGCAAGTATGTACCACTAGTAGACTTAAACGCGCGCTACGCGCGCTTTATAAAATTTTGTTCTGATTGCCTATTATTATACCAAAATATTTTCACCGCAAATTACCGTAACTTTAATTGTTTCTTAAACCGATATGCACCTGATTTACGGTGATTTGCGGTGAAACCGGAAGTGATACAGGGATGAATTTTTTTGGAAAAGATGCAGGGTTGAAAAACAAAATCGACGTGCCCGGGAGATTTTTGAAAATTTCAGCCGTTTTCAAAATGGTCGATCAGACTCGAAATAAAAAATGTGAAAAAATTTGAGCGGTAAAGACATTTCCTTACCAAGCAAAAATCGTAAAATTCGAGAATTCAGTTTAGACGCGACCTTTAAACGCAGAAGAAAACTTTTCTGTTTCAATTAAAACTTTTACCCGTATTTGGTTTTATGCCTCTAAAAAATGTAGTGAAAATGTTGAATGTAACACTCTGTATCTAGTATTAACCCTTCATAGGCCCCTCTTTATAAGAACTTTTTTTCTTAGCTTGACCTAAAATACAGAAATATAAATTTAATCTTTCGAACAATTAATACCCGTTGGTTATGTTATAATACCTCCGTAATATCTTGAAACTACCCCTTGGGATCCTCAACTTGAGTTTAAAAACTTATTGTAAAGTGGAAGCAAGAGTATGCTTATCACAAACAAAAGCACGTATGTACATACCTACACTACCTACGTAAGTTTGTGAATTGAACACACGAAATGTGTAAACTTCGGATCCATTTTTACTTTAAATCGTCGAAAATACAGAAAATACCGCAAAATTATGTAAACAAACATTGACATCTGTCATTATGATTTTGTCAATTGTCAAATAAACGCAAAGTGAGACATTTTAGCGCGCTTTAGAAGAAGATATTCATCTCTTTTATACATTCTAATATCTGCAACTCCTTATACACTCGCATTTCAAATAGACACACATTTTCGGAGAGTGAGATAACGTTCATTTTAATGCGCTTTAGAAAAGGATAAAGTGCATCCAGTTCCGAAGATACCCGAACCTGACCCTGACCTTACCTAACTTAACATTCGGGTAGTTTAACAAAACCGATTCATGTCTTTTCTATAATAGGATACCAGGTGGCACAATGGGCCCAAGTAAGAGGTCTAAGTGCTAGAGTGGCACAAGCCACTCACCCTCCAAATCCTAATCCAGTACCATACCAGGATGGGTACTGACTTTCTGTTATAAGTAAATGATAATGTGTATAAAATATAGGGATAGAGCCAAACCTGTGAGTCAGTGTTCAAGTGTACAACATTTTCGATAAACCCATCAATTGTTGAAATGCCTTCTTCCACGCAATCCAAACAGTCCAACTCGTCATCGTCACTACTAAATGTAGACAGGAGTTCCAAAACAATATATTTCTCCGCTTCTGTTAATAGCTCCATAATTTCAATTCAACACAACGTCAGTTTGCCTAAACGGCCTAAACGGTCCAAACGCACTTTATGTGCAGGTAAACAAACACCAAAATACGAGGTTATAAACAGGCCCGTAGAAGGTACCGCCCACTTGCACTAAGCTACACGGGCTCAAGGAGCAGGTGTAGTTTTTGATGCACTGAGTGCAGAAAATTGTGCACTGGTGGTAAGGTGGAACATAAATCGCAAACACACCAGTGCAGTTTTACTGTACGTGGAACATACATTTTTTCTCAGTGTTGTACACTAGTGCAGTACGTAGAAAACGCTTTTAGTCTAGTCACCGACCGGCGCCAACAGGAACAGCCGAATAAGCCGCATTTTATTGTTTTTTCATTTTCTGTTGCTCGTTGTCCGTCTTTCAAGGTATATACGTACTCGTATGATAAAGGACCAATCTCATCAGAAAATTATTTCCTTCAATTAGGGTAAAACTGGAAACATAAATGAAGTACATGATTTCAAAATGAGCGATTCAGCTTCAAAATTAAGCGATGGCTCAACTGTAGATGAATTGAAGAGAAAAAGCGGTGCTCAAAATAGAAAAATACGGATGCAAAAGCAGATGAAAAAGAATGCTACTTCCTGTAAAAAAATTACCGAGATCTTCTGTTATCAGTCAACACCGTCAACTTCAACTTCGACTAATTCGCTTTCGCCTAAATCAGACAAGGTCGATAACATAAACACAACCCAACTGGTGCCCGAAGTAGACGCGAAATGTGAAGAAGAAGAAAGTGATACCGATATTAATGTTGATCCAGCATCATCTCTTGAAGGATGTATAGAAGATCGAGACACCAATTCTCCAAATTTGATAGCTGTTCAAACTATAAATACCCGACAGATCTATAGAAAAAGGGCGACTCAGAAAGGCGTTGGATAAGTTAGTGTTCACAACAAAACCAATTTTTTTGCTGGATATGTTTGGCATTTGGAAAAGAAAAAACCCGATTTACTGAAGGTGTGGAATGGGATGTTAAACATATTTATACGCGTATGGAGGAACACGAACAGTCCAAGGACCGCATACAAAATTCCGAAGCATATCTTATGCATGTTGCAAATAAGAACATTTATACAACATACTTTTCAAATACTTGATAAATCTATTGACACCAGTAAAAAATTACATAGCAAATCAGGGAGTTCAAAAGGGAGAGGAAATGTGACCACATTTATATCAAAAACAACAGCTGTTAAAGTTATAGATGGCTTAGCATCACTGATCAAAGATAAATTGGCGGGTATATTCTCCATTCAAATGGACACGACTCAAGATATCAATGTTGTTGATCAATGTTCTGTAGTCGTTAGGTATGTCTACCAAAATGAAGTATAGGAAAAACTGATTGCTGTTTTGAATTCAGAACCAGGAGAAGGAAAAGACATGTACGAGTTGATTTCAGATCTCTTCATACGTATGAATATTGACCTAAAACACTGTGTCGGTAATTCGACAGACGGAGCTGCAAACATGCAGGGTCTCTGGATTCTGGATTAGGATTTGGAGGGTGAGTGGCTTGCGCCACTCTAGCACTTAGGCCTCTTACTTGGGCCCATTGTGCCACCCCTCCGGCGCAACTCCCTGCCGCCCGCCGCTAGTCCTCAAGCCAACCAACAGAGTTGATAAACTCGAGGACCGCACCGGGTGCGGTGTTGCTAATGTCGGCCATACTTGGTCAACAGGGTCAATATAATGGTTTCACTAAATGGCTTGCGGACGATTCTCCAGGTCAAATTCACGTTTGGTGTTATGCTCATGTGTTGAACTTAGTAATGATCGATGCCACAAATAAGAGCATACCTTAAATTAATCTGTTTGGTTTGATTAAAACATGTGCAGTTTTCATACGAGAATCTTATAAACGTATGACGGTTTGGAAACATCACTCAAAATCCAGCGTTTATTAATTTGATTGGGCAAACGAAATTGTGGGCCAAAAACAAGGCTATCAACAAAATATACGAAGAAAATGGGGTTTTTGCAGACCTCTGTGAATCACTTAATAATATTTCTGTTTCCGAAAACTTGCGGAAACAAGATTTACAGCAAGTAAATTTGGAATGTTTTCTTGAATTTGAAAACACATTGACCGCTTTACTTTTCCTGAAAATATTCAAACATACACCTCCTCTTTCGAAAAAAAAAACTGAATATCGAATCAAGAAATTTAAATAATCTTCTAGAGGAAACAAAAGAATACACACGAATAATTAACCGTAGATTCGAAAAAAAAGATTTAACGTTGAGAGTAGAGACGAAATTTCTGGAGAAAAGAGTATAGAAACGAGCTAGATTCCATGATGAATCCAAAGCAGATTATTCGTGATTTTGACTAACGGTATCGCGCCCTCTCGCGGCCATTATTATAACTTGGCGAATGCGGTAGTCATTTGCATCTACTATTGCGATGCATAAGGAAATAAAGTTTTTAATTCAATATTTGACGGTTTTGAGTCGTGAAAATGGCTAAAACAAATCACAGGAATTGTTGTGTATACACCGTGTCCCACCTGGGCCTCAACAAACGATGTATCTCAATAACCGTAAGGAATTTAAAAAAAAAGTTCAGATAAACATTGAAGGCCTTGGTTTAACGAGTTTAGTGCTGGGTCACTCATCTTGATGTGATTCTTAGTTTAAAAGATACATGGGTTTTATTTTGGAAAATCTCATGGGTCGGTTTTTAAACCGCTCATTATCTCATCAACTACAAGGATTCCAGAAAAAATGCTCAAATGTTAAAGAAAGTCCATGGTTAGAGGAATACAACGCTGGGTCAATCATCCAGGTTGTGACGCGCCTCGGTCGGTCGGGGTTGCTCGGGCGCCAGCTTCGTTTAACGAGGAAGCACTCGTTTGCCGGGGTTTCTCAAAGTCGAAGAATAAATAAACCCAGGGGTCTGTGAACGAAGTTTTATTTCGCAAACGGCAAATAAATGGACGAACACAAACGGTACACAAATAACGGTAATGTCTTATTCTACCCTGACCGGCTTAAGCTAGGCTTAGACTAGTAACGAAACGTAACAGAAAGAGGGATGTTCACCGGAGGTGAACTAGAACACCGGGCAGGAATGCCGGGGCGGTGTCATGGGGAACCCTGTTACAGGCTTTTGGGAACCACCCGGAGGTGGCGGCGATTCGGTGTGGGAAGTCCGGGAAAAAGCCGACGGACGGAACGCAGGTTGTTTGTTAGTCGAAGGGTTTTGACCGGGAAAACGCCGACGGTCGATTAACTGAGGGGGTTGTTGACAGGAGTTGACCGGGACAGCCGACGGTCGGTTAACGGGTACGTTAAGGATTGCTGGGAAGTATCCGACAGCGGAAAAACTGGTAGGCGGTTATCTCAAACGTCTATGACCGTGCTATTTCTCCGGCATAACATAGACTGCCGGAAAACTAGCGGGAGCGGCCTTTTATGGACTCGGGTCCGGAGAAAGGGAAGAATGTTCTAGAACAAAACGGTGACGACAGAGGTGATAACGGAAACCGGGGGAAATACACGACAAGATCGGAGTTCTAGTAACGGCGCTCGGGGAGCGTCGTTACACACCCCTCCTTCGTTACGAAAAATTTTTGTTTACAAAAATTTTCTGGAAGAGAACGGATTATCACATGAAACATCACAGAAATATTCGCCCTAAACTGACCATTCGGATCCCGGAGTAACCGGACCAACACTAACAACCCGGAGCTAACTCAAAAAAAATGGAGCAACAACCTCCCTAGAACTAGCAGTCTTAACTTATCACAGACATGGTACAACCCGGTAATATAATGAATCATAACGAAAATATATATATCAACAGAAATTTATAAACAGCTTTAAATTTGGTCGGTAATAATTCGAGAAAGTAAAATACAAAGTATAAACAAACCGTCCTTCTTATCGGGCGAACGGCGTTTTTCCCACGCTGGTCGGTAGGCAGGTAGCGGTCGCAGGACTGCAAAAACTGGGATGTAAACAACCCAGCGGTGACGAGCAGCGGCAGCCAGCAACGGTGGAACCGCGGGTGCGACGAGGAGACGGCCGTTCCGACAGAGCGCGCGAGAGACCGCAAGCGATCACGCCACTGGTTAGGCCCGCACAAAAACTGAAGTTCAGGTCCGTTTTACGCAGGAAAAGTTTCTACCAGGCGATTTTAGGAAGCACGGCCGTCGGATTTTCTGACTCGTACGGCACTTTCTACCCGGAAAATGGAACAGTCAAAGGGTAGAACGAAACGCAACGACGCTCCCTCGCACCCCGGTCGGTGTAGAACTGAAGAAAACTTCGGAAAAACGCGAGGCTCAGGCCTCGGGACGGCGCCGACGGAGTTCGCGGAAAAAAACCCAAAATCAAACGAAAGTCACTTCGGTGGAACCGAAAGAATGTCCGAACTGCGACATCTTTGGTAAAACGCGAAAGAGAAAAAAACAAAATGTTCACTCGCGAAACTCGCTACATGGCGCCCCCGGTATAAAAATCAAACGTCTTTGGCACAAAATTAAGTTTCCCGGTCGGTCGGTGAGAAGAGTTCCCGGTCGGTCGGTAGAAGATTTTCCGGACGGTGATGGTTACTGGTGGCACGGGCAGTTACGCGATAGGACGCCCACCGCCCCACACCCGGAGCAGAACATCTTCGGCGTCCCGGTGCAAAACAGGCGGTCGTGCCCCTGTCCTCCGCAGCGCCAACACGCCGTCCTTACTCCCTCGATGCGTTCGCGCCCATCGAGGGTTGCCGGGGTTGCAGGCGGCGTCAAGATCCGGGGGGCGGTTGGTGGTGGGACTGGTGTGGCGGCGAGGGGGACCCTGGTCCTGGGCAAGGGCCTGCCGGTGGGGGACCAGAGGGGCGTCTGGGTGGCCGCGTCCGCACGTTGGACCACCGAACCCGGCCCCAGCGATCCCTCGACTAACCGGCGAAAATCGCGCCGAAGCTGGTCCGTGTAATCGGAGGGTAGGAAGAGCCACCTTTATAGCGGCTCGCTCCACGTTGCCGGCACCTCCGGTCGGGGTGGGCGCTCGGGATGGCGGGGCCTCTCATAAAGGTGGAAAGCGGGCGGTGGCGAACCGGACGGACCCGGACGGTAAACTTCTCGCACGTGGCGGCGTTGGTTGTCACTCATCGTTTTCGACTTACTAGGACGGTGGACGGTCTAGTACTGCCGAGCGCGCTCTCTTCTGCGCACAACGCTGACCGCGAGACCCGCGCGCGAGCGTCTTCGCTCGGATTGGTCGGCAGCGTAAGCCATCGCGATCCGGCGGGGGTACGTAAGCGCAAACGGTACCTTCCGCGCTGTCGGTCAGGGGGTCGGAGGGCGGCCAGAGGAACCGAGACGGGCAGCCGGAGGACGCTGCCGGCGGTGACGACGACATCCTCCAGGATTCGAGCCGGCCCCTCGTGGATGGTGGTGACCGCGTCGGACAGACGGGCTCGCTTGGGAGCCGACGGCTGCGAGTCGGACTCTGGTGACCGGAGTAATCGCTCTTCTAACTCCGCATCCACGTCCGACGGAAGACCGCCCTCTCCCGGCGGCGATTCACCGCCGAAGAGGACGGAGATCGGGCGCAGCTCGGGCATTAGTGGCCCCTCGTGATGCGACATTTTCGAGCGCTGGCGGCAGAGTGCTGGAGACGTCGGCCCCCGCGTGGAATCTGGCCGAACGCCATCTTGGGGGAAAACTCCCACCCAGGGGCCGGCGCGGCGACGCTCTATTCCTCCGGTTCGTCCTGCCGGTACGGCTTCAGGTCTTTGATGTGAATCCGGCGCACGGTTTTTCCGGACGCATCTTTCAGGTCGTACACGACCGGTGAGAGGACGCGCGAAACGGTGTACGGCCCGGAGAATTTCGGGGCGAGTTTCGCGGCGAAACCCTTGTCGGCCGACGATAAGGGATGATCTCTCCTCATCACCACGTCGCCCGGGAAACACTTCCAGTCGCGGCGCCTCAGGTTGTAATGATGGCTTTGGCGGGCGAAGGCGTGCGCCAATTGCGTCCGGACGAGCGCGAAAACCTCGGAGAGTTTCCGCAGCCGGGACAGGTGCTCCTCGGGAACGTCGTTATCGGTCGCTTCCGGTTCGGTGGCCGGTACAGCTTCCTGGTGAAGACTCCGCGGTAAATTCAGTTCCCGTCCGAAATTTAAGAAGGCGGGTGAGAATCCGGTGGAATCGTGACGGGCGCTGTTTAAGGCGAGCGTCACGGCGGATAAGTCCTGATCCCAGTGACGATGATTTCCCTCGGTGTACTGGGCGATTATCATCTTTATCGTCCGGTTGGCCCGCTCGACCGGATTTGCCTGCGGGGTGTACGGGGGCGTGTGGCGGTGTTCGATCCCGAATTCGGTCAGTAATTCCGCGAAACAGCGACTCTCGAATTGCGTTCCGTTATCGGAAATCACCGTTTTCGGGGTGCCAAAACGTGCGATTATCTCCTCGTACAGCGCCTTCGAGACGGCCTGAGCGGTGGCCCGACGGACGGCGCGACAGGCGACGTACTTAGTGAAACGATCTTGGAAAACGACGATGAAATTGTTTCCCTTCGTCGAGCGCGGGAGCGGCCCGACGAGGTCGGTACTGACCGTTTCCCACGGGTGCCGGTTCGGGGTGGGTTGCATTTTCCCTGCTGGCTGCTGCTGTTGAGGCTTGAAGCGTTGGCAGGTGTCGCAATTCCGCACGTAGCGGCCGATATCGCGAAACATTCCGGGCCAATAATAACGGTTGGCGACCCGGGCGGCCGTTTTCGCGATGCCGAGATGCCCAGCGGTCGGCGCGTCGTGGTTTTCACGTAAAACGCGCTCGCGCTGCAGTTCCGGGATGCACAGCTTCCACGGATCGGACATTTCCGGTTCGGTGAGATCTCGATTATCCCAGAAATGGCGGTACAATTTTCCATCCCGGACGGCATAATCGGGATTGTCGGTTGGCTTCTCCTCCACGTCGGCGAGTTTTCGGGCGTACCAGGTGCGGTCCTCGGCGACGACGTAAGCGAAGTCGGGTTCCTCCCCAGAAGCGGGCAGCGGATCTCGCGAGAGTGCGTCGGCAACGTGATTTTGAGTACCTTTTCGGTATTTCACCTCGAAATCGTAAGATTGCAACAGCATACTCCATCGCGCGAGTCGTCCGGCCGGGCTTTTTATACTGTGCAAGAACTTGAGAGACTGATGGTCGGTTATCACGGTGAATCGGTAGCCCTCCAGATAGGGGCGCATCTTATCGATGCCCCAGACGATGGCGAGGCACTCCTTTTCGGTGGCGGAATAATTCTTTTCCGCCGGATTAAGAGTACGGCTGGCGAACTCGATGACGTGTTCGCGGCCATCGGTTTCCTGGGTGAGGGCGGCGCCGATACCGTAATCAGAGGCGTCGGTTTGCAGCGAGAACGGTTTGGAGAAATCCGGGCACGCCAGGACGGGCGCCTCCGTGAGATTTTTCTTGATTTGGGCGAACGCGGCGTCTTGCGCGGGGCCCCACAGCCAGCGGACGTCCTTGTGGAGGAGTTTCGTGAGCGGTGTGACGATTTCCGCGAACCCCGGCACGAAGCGACGGTACCAGGAGGCCATACCGAGCACTCGTCGGAGGCCGCGGATATTCTTCGGCGTCTCGAGTTGGTTAATCGCGGCGACTTTCCCGGGGTCGGTGGCTATTCCCTCCGGTGTGACGACGTGGCCCAAATACGTCATGGACCGGCGACAGAAATGGCACTTTTCCGGGTTTATCTTGAGATTCGCATCACGTAATCGCCGGAACACCTCCCCAAGATTCCTGAGGTGTTCTTCCAACGTCCGGCCGATCACGATGATGTCATCAAGATAAACAAAAGCGTGGGGGTCCATTTCGGGGCCGATGACGGTATCCAACAGGCGCTGGAACGTCGCGGGGGCGGAGTGCAACCCGAAGGCCATCACTCGGAACTGGTACAACCCTCTTCCGGGTACGGTAAAGGCGGTGATCGGTTTGCTCGCGTCGGTGAGCGGCACTTGCCAGTAACCCGCGCGAAGGTCGAGGGTAGAGATATATTTTGCCTCTCGCAATTTTGCCAAAATTCCGTTTATTTGCGGAAGTGGGTAGGCGTCTTTCACGGAAACCTCGTTGACCTTCCGGAAATCGATGCAAAAACGGTATCTCCCATCTTTTTTCCGGACGATGACGATGGGGGAGCTCCACGGGCTCTGGGAGCGCTCGATGACTCCCTCGGCGAGCATCTGATCCACCTCTCGGTCGACGATCTCCTGCATCTTCGGATTTTGGGGCCGATAGCGCTGTTTTATCGGCTCGGGCTGCCGCAAGCGAATTTCGTGCTGCGCCCGGTCGGTGAGACCGGAGATCGCGGTGAAGGTCGGCAACTCGCGATCCAAGAACCGTCGCAACGCTCGCTGTTCGGTGTCGGTGAGGTCGGTATTGGCCACAGGCGGGCACTTTTCCTCGTTAACCGGAGCGGAAATGCTGGAAATCTCCGGGGCAAGTGTCGACGTGGCGGGTTTGCGTGCCGTGGGCGGTATTTTCTGATGGAGGATCTTTTTCTTCACGAAGTCGATGACGCACCCCGTGTAGGCCATGTAATCGGCCCCCAACAAGAACTCCTGTGACAAGCCCGGGAGGTGGTGGAATGCAAACGCCACGGTGCCCTCGGTTACGGTGCATGCGAGGCGAATCCCGGAGTAAATTTTCCGGGTCTGACCGTCAGCGAGGGTGACGGTGGTCTCTTTAGGGTGGAAAACAGTACCAACCCCGTGCTCTTTGCACCACAGCATCACGTCCGCATTGACGTACGATCGGGTGGCTCCGGTGTCCAGTAGGGCAGTAAACACGCGGCCGTTCACCCGGATCTTCATTTCCGGTCGGGTTTCTTTCGGGGGTTTGGAAACGGTGGCGGTCTGGTGGGCGAGTCCGGTGGATCCCCCAAGGGCCGGACTCGGTACTAGTTTTCCGACCGGGCACAAGGGCAGTCCCGCGAAAACACTCCCCTTGTCCCGCACCGGGAACAAAACAGGATCGGGGTCCCGGTGCAGTTGGAGCGACTGTGCGTCGCGCTGCCGCATCTCCAGCACGCTCGCCTCGGGTTCTCGATCGGAGGCCCGGTATTCGCGGCGGCCGGCCGTGGCGTCGTCTCGGCGCCCCGCGGCGGTGGGGACGCGGTCCGTGACGGCGCGGTAGCCGCCGGGCGGCGGTTCGCGTTATCGCTGCTTATCGGTCGGGGCTCTTTTTTTGGTACTTCCGCGGCGATGACCTCGTATTCTTTTATACGCGTTATCAGGTCGCTCACGCTGTGAATATCGGATCGGCGAATGTAAAGCCGATATTCTGGCCGCAAGTTGCGGTACAGCCAAAAGAGCTCGTCCTGGGTCGAAAGGCCCCCTAGGCGACGAGCCAGGGTCTGGACGGCGGTGACGTAGTCGGTACCGGCTTCGTGGGGACGCTGTTTGCGGGTCGTCACCTGCTCCCGCAGGAAGATTTCGAAATCGGCCGGCAGGTAAAATCCTCGGAATTCGTCCACAAATTCGGCCCACGTCTCCCAATGGCCGACGTTGTTCCGGTACCACTGCAGAGCGGAGCCCGTGAGTACTTCCGGCAGGATGGAGAGCAGCCGGTCGTCGGCGACGCGGTACCGGGTCTGGACGTCGTCGATTCGTTCCAGAAACGCGAGCGGGTCCGACGTCCCGTCAAATTGTACGTTTAACCGGGCGGATTCGAATGCAGCCGTCGGTCGACCGGACGACTGGGCGGCGAGGGCTTGGGCGACGGCAGCCTGGATGACGGCGGCTTGCCGAGCGTCGGCGTGCTCCGCGGACGGCGCGTTTGCAGCCGGCTGGCCCTCGCCCTTGGGAACGGCTCCCATCGCGGCCGACCCGTCCCTCAGGAACCGCACCACGCGACGACGGAGATCCTCGACGGTGCCCGCGGACGGCAGACCGAACTTTTCCGCCTCGGTCATGAGCTCGTCCTTTTTGAGCCCGTAGACATAGCCCACGCGCTGGTCGGCCACCTCGAGTCCCACCGTAACGGGGGTGGAACGGTCCTGGGTTACTGGAGTCAGGAACGGACACTCTTCAGCCAGGTCGGTACCGATCTTCGTGGGCTTTGACATCCTGGAAAGCCAAAGTCCACAATAGTCCCTCTCGGTGATGACCGACTGGAGTGCGGACTTCTGGGCTGGATTGGTTGGAGTAGAACTTCCTTCAGGGTCCCTGCTCGGGCGCCAATTTGTGACGCGCCTCGGTCGGTCGGGGTTGCTCGGGCGCCAGCTTCGTTTAACGAGGAAGCACTCGTTTGCCGGGGTTTCTCAAAGTCGAAGAATAAATAAACCCAGGGGTCTGTGAACGAAGTTTTATTTCGCAAACGGCAAATAAATGGACGAACACAAACGGTACACAAATAACGGTAATGTCTTATTCTACCCTGACCGGCTTAAGCTAGACTTAGACTAGTAACGAAACGTAACAGAAAGAGGGATGTTCACCGGAGGTGAACTAGAACACCGGGCAGGAATGCCGGGGCGGTGTCATGGGGAACCCTGTTACAGGCTTTTGGGAACCACCCGGAGGTGGCGGCGATTCGGTGTGGGAAGTCCGGGAAAAAGCCGACGGACGGAACGCAGGTTGTTTGTTAGTCGAAGGGTTTTGACCGGGAAAACGCCGACGGTCGATTAACTGAGGGGGTTGTTGACAGGAGTTGACCGGGACAGCCGACGGTCGGTTAACGGGTACGTTAAGGATTGCTGGGAAGTATCCGACAGCGGAAAAACTGGTAGGCGGTTATCTCAAACGTCTATGACCGTGCTATTTCTCCGGCATAACATAGACTGCCGGAAAACTAGCGGGAGCGGCCTTTTATGGACTCGGTTCCGGAGAAAGGGAAGAATGTTCTAGAACAAAACGGTGACGACAGAGGTGATAACGGAAACCGGGGGAAATACACGACAAGATCGGAGTTCTAGTAACGGCGCTCGGGGAGCGTCGTTACAAGGTATCACTTTTATTTTAAAAGATATCATTGTTTTATTGGGAAAATGCAATTAGTTAAAAAAACAGCTCGCTAAGGCTGTGGAAAAATGAAAATGCAATCAATAAAAGTCATTCTGTCACAATGGTGTGATTGTTGTTTTCTGTAGCCTTTGCATTTCGTCGACATTGACCACACAGAGAGCGACTCAGACATGATAAAGTACTTCTTGGGATTTGGCCAGAAACAGGCAGAAAAAATTAAAAAAAACAACAATCACACCATTAATTGTGACAGAATGACTTTTATTATTTGCATTTTGATTTTTCCACAGCCTTAGTGAGCTGTTTTTTTTTTAACTAATTGCATTTTCCCAATAAAACCATGATATCTTTTATGATAGAAGTGATACCCGGATGATTGACCCAGCGTTGTATTCCTCTAACCATAGACTTTCATTAACATTTGAGCATTTTTTCCGAAATCCTTGTAGTTGATGAGATAATGATCGGTTTAAAAACCGACCCATAAAATTTCTCGAAATAAAACCTCTGTATCTTTCAAACTAAGAGTCATATCGAGATGAGTGACCCAGCATTAAACTCGTCTAACCAAGGCCTTCAATGTTTATTTGAACTTTTTTTGAAAATCCCTTACGGTTATCGAGATACATCGTTTGTTGAGGCCCAAGTGGGACACGGTGTACAAGTGTTTCTCCAGAGCTGAGAGGGAGGAGAATTTAAGTTTTCATACTTTCCTTTACTCTTACCATCGGTGCCGATTTCTATTCATTTTATACTTACTAGTGTCGTGTGTATGATGAGCATGCGTCTCACCTAGGTACTTACTATGTTATCAATAAACGGGCAGTCGCCTTACAGTAGCCGTACATAGAAGAGTATATTATAACTAAATCCCACATCCCTAAATAACATAACATGGCGCAGCCGAACGGTGATCGTGATCCAACAACCCAGAGAACTACAATCATAAATCAAGAAAACGCAATTCCACCCCGAGAACTAAATTTCGATGGCAATATGTCGGAGAATTGGGAATTTTTTATACAAAAATTCAAAATTTTCCTGATGGCAAGTGGAAGACAAAACGAAGACGAAAAAACCAAGGCGTACTTGCTGCTAAATCGAATTGGAGACAAGGCCCTGAGAATTTACAACACCTTCACCTTCACTCCAGCAACAGAAAAAGAAAAATATACTCCTATAATTAAAAAATTTGAAGAAAAATTCATCGCAGAAAAAAATGAAACGTACGAGCGTTATAAATTCAATTTAAAACTGAAGGCGGCTCATGAAAGTTACGACGAATACTGCACTGAGTTGAAACGATTGGCAAGTACTTGTAATTTTGGGGATTTGGCGGAAAGTCTCATAAGGGATAAATTAATTCTGGGAATTTCCGAAACCAATTTGAAGGAACGACTTCTCCGAGAACCTAAATTGAGCTTGGCAAAAGCAATGGAAATTTGCAGAGTGGCAGAAACTACAACTCAACAAATTAGAGAAATTGAAAATCCAAGCGAAGAAATAAATTACTTCAGATCATCGAATCCAGGTCGTTATCAGCAAAGGAACGATGAACACCAGCAAAGAAATTACAACAAAACCGGTAAACAACACTCCAAAGAAACCCAGGCCCAGCAGAGACCGATTCCATCTACGAGCGCGAGAGAGATGCGAACTGGATGGAAGCCTACAAGAACCTCACACACTAAGATAAGTAAAATGATTAACAATTGTACTCGTTGCGGGAATAGCCATTTAATAAATGAATGTCCAGCATATGGAAAAAAATGTAATAAATGTGGGAAAGAAAATCATTTTGCGAATACATGTAAAACGTTAGGCACGTTGGAATTACAATTAGTCGAAACCAACGAAGTACAACCGTGTGCGACGAAAATGGAAAATATTTTCTACATCGGGAATATCGAGGGAAATAGACGCAAACTGGGAGGGTGGAGAGAAAGCTGTGTAATTAATGAAAAACTTGAAATTGAATTCAGGTTAGACACAGGCGCTGACTGTAATGTTATACCCATAACTGAATATCGGAAATTACAATTACCAAGTAGTAAATTAATAAAAGCAGCGGGCACAATATCAACGGTTACAAATGAAGAAATTAAACCGATAGGTGTTTGTGAACTTGATATTAGACCAAATGACAATTCAGAGTCAATTAAATTAAAATTTTATGTCCTCAATTTAAATAAGGCCTTGTTAGGTCTAGAGGGATGTCAAAAATTGAATTTAATTCAGAGAAGTAAGAAAGAAATTAATAATTTGAATTTACCAATTGCAGAAATTAATAAAATAGTAACTAATTACAATGATGTTTTTGAAGGTATAGGATGCCTGGAAGGAAAATACCGGATCCAAATTGAGGAAAACGCGATTCCGTGTGTACATCCGCCCAGGAAAGTCCCATTCGCAATCCAAGAAAAATTAAAGCAAAAACTGGACCTTCTGGAGCAGCAGGAAATAATTTCAAAAGTTGAAGGACCAAGTGATTGGGTAAATTCGTTAGTAATAGTAACAAAACCAAATTTAGATATAAGAATTTGTATCGATCCGAAAGAGCTCAATCAAGTAATTAAAAGGGAACATTATTATATACCGTCATTGGATGAAATAGTTGGTGAAATGAATGGTGCAAAATATTTCAGCACATTAGATTGCTCAAACGGATTTTGGCACGTGTAGCTCGATGATGAAAGTAGTAAATTATGCACTTTCAACACGCCCTTCGGACGTTACAAGTTCAGACGATTACCCTACGGGATCGCTTCTGCTCCAGAAGTGTTTCAGAAGAAAATTAAACAATATTTCGATGGAATAACGGGAGTCCAAGTTTATATTGATGATATTATTGTATGGGGCGCGAATCTCGAAGACCATAATCAAAGAGTAGAACAGGTGTTAAGCATTGCGAGAAAAAATAATATTAAATTTAATCAAAATAAGTGCAAATTCGGAGTAAATGAAGTTAAATACTTAGGTCACAGAATCAGCTCGCAAGGCTTAGAACCAGATTCAAGTAAGATATCCGCAATCCAAAATATGAGAACGCCAAGTAATAAACAAGAACTAGAAAGCTTTTTGGGTTTGGTGAATTATTTGAGTAAATTCATACCAAATTATTCGGAAATAACGCACCCGTTAAGGCAATTAACTCATAAAGATAATATATTTGATTGGGGTAGCACTCAAGAAAAAGCGTTGCAAACTCTTAAACTGTTGCTTGTAAAGGCACCCATATTGCAGTTTTTCAGTGGCAAGGAACCGATTGTTATATCATGCGACGCATCACAGAATGGATGTGGTGCAGTTTTAATTCAAAATAACAAACCTGTAGCGTATGCATCCAAAGCACTTACAAAAACGCAAAGAGCATATGCACAAATTGAGAAAGAGATGTTGGGAATAGTATTCGGGTGTGAGAAATTCCACCAGTACATTTTCGCACATAATGATGTAACAATCGAGACCGACCATAAACCCTTGATAGCAATTTATAATAGACCGTTGACTGAGGCACCAGCAGGACTCCAAAGAATGCTCATAATGCTACAAAAGTATAAATTTAAATTAGTGTACAAGAAAGGAAAAGAGCTAGTTTTGGCTGATGCGATGTCAAGGGTCTATAGAAATGAGATTGATAATGATTTTGAAGAAACATGTAATGAAATTGAACATCAGTTATATTTAGTCACAGAAACAATGCCGATTAGTAATGAAAGATGCGATGAAATAAAAAAAGCAATAGACAATGATACGCATTTGAAAGGTTTAAAGGAGCTAATAAAAGAAGGGTTGCCAACAGATAAACAGAAAATTCAAAATGAATACCGAGTATATCTTCCATATTTTTCCGATCTATACGTGGCGAATGAATTGATATTTAAGGATTCTAAGATCTTAATTCCAAAAATCTTAAGAAGCGAAATGCTTAATTTACTGCATATGGGACACCTGGGCGAGGAAAAAACACGTTTAAGAGCGAGAGATATTTTATTTTGGCCTAATATCAATAAGGACATAAAGAATATGATAAATGCATGTGATATTTGTTTGAGTTTAAGAAATATGAATATAAAAGAACCACTAATTGTTCATGAAGTACCCGAAAAATCATGGGATAAGCTAGGAATTGACTTTTTCGAGGTACATGGGAAATATTATGTAATTGTTGTAGATTACTTTTCAAAGTTTGTCGAGGTAAGTGAGATGGCGTCGTTAAAGTTGAAAAATGTAACGAAATTTTTAAGTCAAACTTTTGCAAGACATGGGGTTCCCAAGACCTTAATGTCTGATAATGGACCGCCATTTCGGTCGACAGGTTTTGAAAATTATGCGAAAGTCTGCGGATTTCGACACTGTACGTCGAGTTCTGGATACGCTAAGTCCAACGGTCAGGTGGAAAGAACCATTCAAACGATTAAGAAAATGATTAAGAAAACCGAATTGGATAACGGCGATTTCTACCTTGCCTTATTGGAATATGTGAACACTCCTATCTCTAATAATTTGCCAAGTCCGGCAGAAATATTATATGCTAGAAGATTAAGAACTTTCTTACCCGTTAAAGAAACACTTTTAAGACCAAAACTGATACCCGTAAATAAAATAAGAAACGAATTAGTAAATAGACAGGCTGTAGCTAGAGAATATCATGATAGAACTGCAAAACCTTTATCAGATCTAATAAAAGGAGAAAGGGTGAAGTTACGAAATTTTGTAAAGAATAAATGGGTAGACGGAATAATAATCAAAAAACGGAAGTTTCCAAGATCTTATATTGTCAAAGATTTAACAACGAATAATACTGTAATTAGGAATAGAGTCCATTTGTTGAAGAATCCGAGCAGACCTAATGTTAATGAGTCCATAGCTTATAGTCTTGATTTTCCACTAAAGGATGAAGTAGATGTGAGTAATCCGGAAAATGGGAATGATATTGTAATGAGTCAGAAGAAGATTGAAAGTCCTGTAGTCATGTCCGACAATTCTGATAATGTACTGTTGAAAGATGTGTATGAAACCCCACGAAAGTTGAATGTTACTCGCTCGGGTAGGGAAGTAAAACCAGTCAAACGGTTTAATTAGTTGTGTATTATATTTTAAGAATTTTATACATAATTGTGATTCGTAGTTTAAAGTAATAAGTAGTATTGTATTTTGTATTGTGTTGAGATTTTGAAATTGATTGAGCAAGTATTGATAAACTTGGTGATACCAAATTTTATAAATATTGTACTGTGATTTAATATTGTAATGTTATAATTAAAATTAAATAAGGGAGATGTCGTGTGTATGATGAGCATGCGTCTCACCTAGGTACTTACTATGTTATCAATAAACGGGCAGTCGCCTTACAGTAGCCGTACATAGAAGAGTATATTATAACTAAATCCCACATCCCTAAATAACATAACAACTAGTAGGGATCGGACCTTTACCAACGCTGTTTCCGACGACCGTCCGGGTTCTTTATTTTTATGCGGTTCTTTGAACTTGGCCGACAGATGTTGAGATTTCTTGGAAATTCGCACATTTTTTTGGAGAGAAAGCAGGGCAATAAAGTGTTGGTGGGTCTTCATTCTCAGTTATTCAGTTTTATTGAACCTAGGGGTCCTTTTTGTCCGAGCCGACAGGATTCGACAAGGGCCCAGTTCCCCAGCTTTACTAAGATTAGTAAAGTAAACAGCGCGCACATGCATTAAATGAACGCGCACCTTACAATTGTAAAGTTGCGCGTTCATTTGATTCATGTGCGCGCCGTTTACTTTACTAATCTTAGTAAAGCTGGGGAACAGGCCCAAGGTCGACCGTGAGTACCGTTCGACATTATCTTATTTGCTAAACTAAAAACTACTAACAAACCTTAACTACCTAGTCACCCGCCGCACACGTGGCGTAATATGGTTCCAACAACGCGCAATTGTAATTACCGACGGTTCGTTTCGTCGCCCCTTCGAGGAGGGTGTAAACGTTCGGATAAGGGGACGCAGTGATTACAAACGGCCCGTCGTATAGGGCGGCGAATTTCTTCGTTATTCCTTCGGCGGCGTAGGAGATCGGGTTCGAGCGGAGCAGGACCGAGTCTCCGATCGCGAACAAGCGGTTTGTCGATTTACTGACATTTTTCCGTTTTCCGGCCATTTTGGCAAGATATCTTGCCAGGTAATCCTGTGGTGTGGATTGATCGGTTGTTGGTGGTGGGAAGAGGCCGGCGACCGCGGTTTCCATGGGCGTTAGTCGCGGGTGTCCATGTACTAACTCCTATGCCGTGGCGTTGGTACTGCCGTGAACGGTCATGTTGATGCATTCCTCGATATCAGGGATGTACGTCACCCAGGACGTATGTTGGTGCCCGCAGTATGCTCGAGAGAATCGGCCCAGCTCACGCATGCATCGCTCCACGGGATTTGATGCTGGATGGCGGATGGAGGAAAATGAAGTCTTTATATTTATCTCACGTAGGCGACTCTTCCAGACTTTTGATGTGAATTGTGTGCCGTGGTCGCTCAGGATGGCCTTCGGATGGATTATCGGCAGGAAATCCTTCAGGATCCGGTTGGCGGCGGACACGGCGTTGGCCTTTTTCATGGGGAAGAGCTTGGTGTACTTGGAGAAAAGGTCCATGGCGACGAGAATGTAGGCCGCTCCCCCACGTCCTCTCGGTAGCGGTCCGTAGAAGTCGACGGACACTAAGTCTCCTATGGAGTCCGGGATAATCGGCGTCAGTACCCCTTCGTGATGGTGGTTCCGATATTTGACGCGTTGACATAGGTCGCAGGTCCGAATTAGCGCGGCGATTTCTCTCTCCATGTTTGGCCAATGGAAGTGCCGTCGTAATCCCGCGAAGACTTTCCCGGCTCCGAAATGCCCTAATTCAAAATGATAGTGCCAGACGATTTCCGATCGGATGGAGGCTGGTACTTCGATCAACGATCGACCGTGATGTATTTCGTGGTAGAAAAGAATCCCATGGTACATCCTGAAATTATCCTTCTTCCGTATTTCATCCCGCGATGGCTGGTCCAGCGTCCCGGAGACCAGAGCCCGAAGTCGCTGCAATGGAAGGTCCTGTTCCTGCAGCTCGTCCAGGTGATTCAGCTCTGTTATCAATTAGTTGAGTCCCTCCACGCAAAATGCTGCAGTTATGGGGTCTGAAGAGCGCTCTTCTCCTCCTCCGGGAGGGTATCGAGAAAGCAGGTCGGCGATGCGATTTTTCGATCCCGCGATGTGTTCGATCTCAGAGTGGAATTGCTGAAGAAAAATGATCCACCGAGTGAGGCGATCGTTCCAGAATCGGTATTGTTTGACGAAAATCAGGGCATGGTGGTCGGTGCGAGTTGTGAGCGGTGAGGACTGTAAGTACAGGCGAAACTTCTGGAGGGCGGTGACAATCGCGAGCAGCTCAGTGGTCGTGTTATTCAATTCCGAACCATGGAGACTACGACTCACGAAACCAATCACCCCGCGATCGCCATTTTCGTCCAGTTGGTATAGCACCGCCCCTAAACCGTAATAGGAGCTGTTCGCTTCCAGGTAGTACCGGGCCGCTGGGTCCGGGTGAATCAGGATTATGGCCGCTAAGAATTTTTCCTTGATTTCCTGGAACGCTCGTTGCTCTGCTGCACCCCACTTCCATGGCGCTCCTTTCTTCAACAAATGCCGAACTCCTAAGGTGGCATCGCTAAAATGCGTGCAGAACCTCCGATAAAAATTACAGAGCCCAAGAAACGCCCTAAGTTGTTTAATCTTAGTCGGTGTCGGAAATTCCTGAATCGCCTTAACCTTCTCTGGGTCAGGTGTAATGCCGGCCGGGGTGAGAATGTGCCCTAAGTAAGTAACCTGTTGCCGCACGAATTCGGATTTCTCGAGGTTGATGGTCCAATTAGCGACGCGCAATTTCTGGAAAACCTCTCGGAGGTGTTGAAGGTGATCGTCTAGTGTTTCCGATGCAATCAATAGATCGTCCACGTAATTGTGAGTGAAGTCTCGAACGGCCGGCCTGAGGACGAGGTCCATACATCTCGAAAAACAGGCCATCGCGGTTTTGAGTCCGAAGGGCAGTACTCGGTAGACGTAGCTGCGATCGTTGTATGAGAACGCCGTGTACTGCCGACTGTCGGGGTATAGCGGAATTTGCCAATAGGAGGCCACCAGGTCGATGGTCGAGAGATAGCGACAGTTGTGGAAGCGTTGCAGCAGCTCTTCTTGATTCGGTGGTGTTTCGACGTCGGCGACCATTTGTTAGTTCAATAACCGCGCGTCCAGACATATTCGGACCGTCCTATTCTTTTTCAGAACCACCGTCATCGGGCTAGAATATGGTGATGGCGCGCGTTCGATGATCCCTTGCGCCATCATTTCTTGCAATTTCGCCTCCACGGCTGGACGCGCGGCGAAGGGAACGGGATAGCTCCGCTTCATGAATATGGTTTCGGATCGCATTTGTATTCGGTGTTGATAAAGATGAGTAAGTCCGGGCTCGTCGCTAAAGATACTTCGGAATTCCTCCGACAGAGTGCGCAGCTTGTCCTGTTGTGGCCGATTTAGATGGGATGTAAAAATCTTTTCTGTTATGAGCTCTTCGGTGCCTCGGGGCACAGTGAGGGTCTGCACCTTAAATACGGCTTCAGGTTTCGTTTCCGTGATCTCCGGGCGACGTGTGGCGGGTGACAGATTAAAAGCTACCTTAACATTATCTAAATTAAACTTAAAAGTAATGGTTTTCGCGGCTAAGTCCATGATGCACTGATGATTCGAGAGCCAGTCGATGCCGATAATGAGGTCTCGGATTAAGCTCGGGACCACGAGACAGCTCAACCGCAGCTCCCTCCCCCCTATTGAAACAGGCATGTTACCTAATATCAGTCTTACACATGAAATGCTGAGGCTCCGGCCGGCTTCAGTGAAAAAGGGGCCGGTAGATATCGCCAGCGGAACATTCGCGAAAAATTTTGGGTAGCTTTAAAAGCGAATTCGTAATGTAACAATTCCCCCCTTACTACAAAGAAATTCAGTTAGAAATTTCATTAAACAGAAGCCCGACGGCAGAAGATACTCGAAGGGCGTAAAACAAAAATCAACCGTGAAGCGGTGACATCAAAAACAAAGCAAAGCTTGGCGCGTTTTTTTTTTCCTTTTTTTTCATTTTTTTTTTAATTTTTTTTTTTTTTTATTTTCAATTTTTTTTTTTCCGGGATCGGGAACAATAATGTTCCCTGGTGGTTTTATTAGAGGCCTCTTACGTCAAGCTAAAACCAGCTGATGGTCTATTCTTAACCCCGACCCAACAGGGGCTAAACCCTAACTAGCCAACCCCGTGCCACCATAATGAGGTTTTAAATCTTTGACGTGCCACTGCCCCTTAGACTCGCCATCCGCGCCTTCCAAATCATACATACAGTACCCTAGCTTTTTACGAACCCTAAACGGACCACTAAACCGGTCAGCCAGCTTGGCGCTGTAATACTTTGCCGCATCGGAGAGCGGAAAGTCGCGTTTCCAGACTAGCGCGCCCACAGGATAGGACACATCCCGCCGACGTAAGTTGTAATGGGCACTCGCTTGCTCGTGAGCTTTACGGAGTCTAGCCTTAACGAAGTCTCGCAGCCTATTCAAACCCTCAGAACGACTTCCCGGGCTAACCGGCGCCGAGTCAGAAACAGGAGGAGAGGAATGATGACTCCCGTGCAGGCACATTTCCTGCCCAAAATTTACGAAGTACGGGGTGGACTGAGTTACCTCATGTCGGGCGGTTCTCAAGGCACAACCCAATTCCCCTAAATGCTTATCCCACTGACGATGATTTTCTCTAACGTATGCTTTCAACATGGTTTTCAACACGCGATTCACATGTTCGGTAGGGTTACACTGAGGAGAGTAGTACGGATTAAAAATAATTTTCACCCCATAGTCCTTACAAAGTTTTAAAAATTCCTTACTCTTATACTGGACACCATTACCACATTTAACAAACTGGGGCACACCAAACAACAGGAATACCTCTTCCCGGATCGTTTTAGCGACTTGAACGGCAGTTGCCCGACGAAGCGGAAATATAAGAGAAAATTTGGAAAAGAGGTCGGTTACGACAAGAATGAACATATGTCCATGCGAAGACCGGGGCAAAGGACCACACAAGTCTGTACTGATGCCCTGCCAGGGGCGCGTCACCTCGGTGGGCTTCCCCATTAGACCAGCGGGCGCTGTCTGAACGGGCTTAGTCCTACAACAAGTTTCACAAAGCTTTACATACCGGGAAATGTCCGATTTCATCCGAGGCCAGTAATAGCGAGCCGCAATTCTATGAAAAGTCTTATACACACCGAGATGACCAGCAGTCGGCGCATCGTGATGCGAAGAAATAATTTCCGTGCGAAGAGCTTTGGGGACCACACACTTCCACCTATCCGCCTCCGCGCCCAGTTCCGGGAAACTTGAAGACACGTGCTTATAAAGTTTATCGCTTTCAACCCCCCACTGCAGATATTTCAAGGGCTTTTCACTAACCAACCTACGCATCTTCCTATACCAAGAATCGCGGGTGTCACCAAAGTTCAACGAGATCGAATCAACGGACAGACCTTCCCCCAAAGGGACCGAGCGCGAAAGTGCGTCCGGGACAACATTGTCCACCCCACGCCTATGAATGACTTCATAGTCGAATTGTTGCAAACGCAGAGCCCAGCGGCCAAGCCTACCCTGGGGATTCTTGAGTCGGTCCAGCCAGAGCAAAGAGTGATGATCGGTCACCACAGAAAATTTTACGCCCTCGAGATAGGGTCTTAGCTTTTCCACCGCAAACAACACCGCGAGACACTCTCTCTCCGTGGCGCTGTAGTTCCGCTCGGGTTTCGTCAGAGAACGTGATAGATAACAGATTACGCGCTCCCGATCATCCTCCCCTCGCTGAGTCAAGACCGCTCCAAGCCCATACCCGGAAGCATCGGTCTGGACGCAAAACGGTTTATTAAAATCCGGGCACGCGAGAACAGGAGCCGAAACTAACGCATCCTTTATTTTCTGGAAGGCCGCTTCGCAGGAATGATCCCAGACGAACTTCCGACCCTTATGAAGCAACGCCGTCAACGGGGAAATCACCGAAGAAAAACTCTTAACAAACCGCCTATACCAGGAAATCATTCCTATTACACGACGTACCTCCTTAACACACACGGGACGTCTCAAATTTACGACAGCCTCTACCTTCCGCGGGTCGACATGGAGTCCATCCTGATTGACAACATAACCGAGATAAACCAGCTCCGAGCGACAGAAAACACACTTATCCCGACCCAGAGTCAAACCACTTTCCTTGAGTCGGCGGAAAACCTCGGCCAAAACTTCCAAATGCTTTTCGAACGTCTGGGTGACGATAATGATATCGTCGAGATATACAAATACGAACGGTTCAAGTTCGGGGCCGAAGATGGTGTCCACGAGGCGCTGAAAAGTTGCAGGGGCATTACACAGCCCAAAAGGCATACGCTTAAATTGGAAAAGTCCGCGTCCGGGGACCGTAAAAGCGGTATACTGCCGACTACTCTCTTCCATGGGCACCTGCCAGTATCCACTCTTCATATCTAAGGATGACAAATAACGACCGCCTCCCAACTCATCCATAATAGAGGAAATATAAGGAAGGGGATACGCGTCGCGGACCGTAACGGCATTTAATTTTCGAAAGTCTATACAAAATCTAAATGTACCGTCCGGTTTCGGCACCAGCAAAACAGGAGAAGACCAAGGACTGTCGGATTTCTCCACAACTTCAGCTGCCAACATTTCATCCAGCTCCTGATCGATAACCCTCTGTCTATAGGGCGAAACGGGGTAATAACGCTGTTTTATGGGTCCAGCTTTAACCGAAATTCGGTGTTCGACCCGATGGGAACGACCCATCTCGTTGTCCGGAACAGACGCAAAATAACCCTCGATGAGCTGGTCCAACCGCTCACGCTCCAAACTGGTGAGATGAGACAGGGTCTGAAGATGGTTGACGACCGGCTCAACAATTTTCTCGGGGGAAAAATACCATTCATTCTTGCGCAAGTCGGGCACAATCCCCATGCGGCGCCAAAAATCAACCCCAAGAACGAGGGTATGGCTCAAGGTGGGTTCCACGTACAAATCTAACACCTTGACTACCTCTTTCAACTTTATCGGGGCGGAAACCACCCCTACACAGACACAATATTCATTATTCGCTACCTTACATCTAGTGCGCCTCGAAGTGTCTAATACAGCTAAGTTACGAAGCAAGTCCCATCCAGCAGCTCCTAAAATAGTGCGATTTGCACCAGAATCAAGCAAACCGTGAAACTCATGTCCAAAAACAGATACCGACATATACGGACACTCCCCGTCCCCTCCCTGGGTAAACATATAATCTAAAACCACCTTCTCATTATGCCACCATGGGTCCGTCGAGGAAGAAGACAGGGAGACAACAGAAGGATCGTCTATTGCCTCCCCCGACCATTTCCCGAAGGCGGCCGACTACCCGGATTGCAAGCGGGGCAATTTGGACGTATGATACCCGGAGCGCCGCACCCATGACAACGCAATCTCGCCTTTCTTTTCGGACACTCGCGCTAAAAATGACCATTCTCATGACAATAGAAACAGTCGCCGACACCCTGGGACGAAGGGCCCGGTAATTGATCGGGCGCCGCCCGTTCGATGGCAGCCACTGAAGACGAGGGGCATGCCTCCGTCACCCGTACGTAGGCCAAATCTGGTTCGAGAGATTTCGCGGCAGGAGTGGGCCTTACAAACGATTTCGCCACATCACGTCTATTCTCCAGTTGTTGGCAGTGGAGAAGCAGATCTGCCACCGTATTAATCTTTACGAAAGCTAAATAGGGCTGATAAAAGGGATCAATATTCGTCATCACAATCTGCAATTTAAATTCCTCCGAAATCGCGGTAGGAAGGCGATCCAGCAAACTAGTCATTATCGCCAAATAAATCGAAATCGGCTCGTCCTCACCCTGCGTACGCTTTTTAATCTCCTCGAAAAGCTGGTGCTCATAATTCCAGGGCAGAAATGTGGCCTTCATGCCCTGAACCACATCTTCCCAAGAGGAAAAAGTCTTTTTATTCGCCCGGTACCAAATTAACGCTCTTCCGGTGAAAAGATCAACTGCCGACTCTAAAAGAAGCTGCCGCGATACTCGCCTAGCCGCGCGCAATTCGTCTACGCGAGTCAAAAACGCATGAAGGGACATTCCAGTGGATTCCCCAGAAAAAGTTACACCCCATAGTCGAACGGGTACGCTCCTCATGGAGGAAGCCGGAGGTTCGATCTCGTCCTCCGAAGAAACGGGAGAGGGCGGTTCGCCCAAAGGGAGAGCCGACAAATTAAGCGGGGGCATCGTAAGGGAAGTCAGTAGAATATGGGCCGCTTCCCCCACTCCTCTTTTTTAGGCCACGCCCCCTTGCACCCTATTGGCTTACTATTGTCCCCACTCCTTGCACCCTATTGTCTTTACCATATGGGTCATTGCCCCCCTCCTCGCACTCCTTGCACTCTATTGGCTTTACCATATGGGTCATTGCCCCCCACTCTTCTTTTACTACCCTCTAATTACACCCTATAGGAGTACCATAGGAGTCCTTCCCCACTTCTCTGTTAGGTAAATTATTTACTTCACTCAAGGTGACGCTACAATTGTGAAGGGTTGCATACTTTTGGAATCCTTCTCAGATTAGACTTTCAAAACTACCGTGTATTATCGTAATATTTTATATACGCATACCTATTTGAAGGAGTAAAATGTAAGCAATTTGATTTTGCGACAAGAGATCTATTTCGAGGATGCACATTATGATTCCATAAAATACGTATGTGTAAAACCGCATAATTGATATAATCTCTCCATAATACAATGAAATTTTAAGTGCCTAATGTACACGCACATTTTACCTGGGTTTACCAAATAGGACGTTAATGCAAAACACCTGCGACTATTATTTACCCAAAGGACTGAGTACCGATGACGTCACGTTATCTTTGTCTATTGTAAGCCACATTGTGTCACGTGCAACGGTCATCGAACATGAAAGTAAAACAGTTCACATACCGAGGAGCTCAAAGAGAAAGAGAGATAGGTCACTCATCCGGGTGTCTTCATTCCCCCCTTGCTTTTGCCGTAACGGTTCGTCGGGTTCATCAAGGGTCCTTGCCTAGTGAGGGTGTATTTGTATCATCCTATTTTCGTAGAAATAGCTAGAAGAGGATATTAGTACCTAACGAGTTAAATAATTCGAGCACCTAAAGCCTGCTCAGGCCAGTTTTCAACCCTTTCACGTAGACAATGCCTGAGTCATGGATCTCAGATGCCATAAGTTGAGATTTTGGCTAACCTTTTTAACCACTAAGACATAGGAATCTATGAGATATTGCTCTCCACGAGCCCCAGACGGTCCGATACACAACCGAGCAATGGCTGTACAGCATGTGCGTTAGCACATCCTGGTAGTGTCAAGAGTACGCTTTGCCTTAACCACAATTACATCGTTCGCCTCATGTACATACCATAGTAACGAAGAAGGATTTCAATGATTGAAATTTATACCACCTTGGCTGTATTCACCTAGAGCGATCACATAACATTGGTTCAATTTTCCTTGATCAAGCTCAATCGTACCGCAGCATAATTATGATCAATTTTATTCCTGAAAGCACGCTAGCTTCATTTACCAAGTACTATTATCACATACTGCTCAATCACCCACTAGAAAATCACAATGTTATAACGCCGTATACCACGAATGCGACTTGCACTTACGAGGGCCATCGAGACATTTTAGGTCATTTTAGCTTACAGAAGCCCCGCCGTTACATTTCATTGTCTCCTCCGTTCAGTACCTGGCTTTATGGTAGTCTCCAAAAAATATCGATTACAGTAATTCTAAAATGTATACCCTCAAAACTTGTCATTGATTCATCATCATTAGTACAGTGGTGTTACTAGAAATGAAGATCCGTATTTACTTATCCTGATTTGGCAACTCATAAGTTATAGTGCGATTACCGAAAGAAATCACAAATGCCTGAAACTAGGACGGCACCCTTTGCTGCAGCCGCAGCGGTTCTCACCCCATTGGAGTACGTTCGCCACCTTCAAATACCGCTCGCTTTAATATTTCTCATCTCTGTATTTATCTCTATATTTTAATAAAATTGTAAGTTGTGTAATAAGACAAGCACCGTCTTTCGAATAGTGATCATGACGCCTTTGTGGTACCCCTGCGCCAACAAATAGAGGCGTCGAGATGATAATGTTTGAAGTGCATTACAAAAATTGTTGAGAGAACTGTTATGAACGAACAAACCAGTTTTTTAATCAAAAGGCTAATTTTTAAATGCATGTGAAACTTCAAAAAAGTCATATCTTTAAAACCCTACCATACATAATCGTACTGCTAGTGGTACTGTCCATCCAAAAGCCAAAACTGATATCATAACTTCATGAGCAATTCCTTAAGGCAGCTTGAAGATTTTTCCAGATTCATTCCGGGAATTCCTATACTGACGAAGGATCGAATGACAAGTTTTGGGAGTGCCTATACAGGGTGATTCAAAATTGTTGGACCAACGCTTCAGGGCAGATTCCTCTCGTCAAAATAGTAATAAAAGTTCTTATAAAGGGGGGTCCGCAAATGGTCAATAAGGGAGTTATTAGGCCTCAAAGTCTGCTGGTGGCCAATTTATTTTCGCTTATAACTCGCTTAATTTATGGTTTAGAACTTTCAGATTTGGTATATGAGGAAAACAATTGAAAAACTAAACGATGAATCCTTTGGTGATCCATGAATACCGTGGTAAGTGATTAAACGAACCAAAAAAAAGGTCGTCGGCTAATAAAAATCAGGATTATTTTGTGGCAGAAAGTGTTTTGACTGTTTTTAATGATTTTCCAGCATCAGTGTACTTTTTGAATTCTAAAAATGTAGGGGTACCTCAGCGCAAATGTAAGTAGTTTTCGAGATATTCGTTATTTTATGAGCTTTTGCATGTAGGGTGTCGGTAGCCGGAGCGGCCGACAAGAATGAGACCAACAATCGTTTCTAAATAAACAAACCTTATTTAAATTTTTGTACATTCATCGTAAAAAGCTCAAATTATTAAACGACCGCATAGAGAAAAATGCCACAGAACCGAAAATCGGAGGTAACTATAAATTTGAAAATTAGGTCCACGTTGAGTTTTTACATCAAAACAAATACTGATTACATGGAAGGCCCTCTGTTATTTTCGAACTTCCCAAAATCAAAAGTAATTTTTTTTGACGACGAATGTACAAAATTTTTAATATTTCTGTTTATTTAGAAACGATTGTTGGTCTCATTCTTGTCGGCCGCTCCGGCTACCGACACCCTACGTGCAAAAGATCATAAAATAACGAATATCTCGGAAACTACTCACATTTGCACTGAGGTACCCCTACATTTTTAAAATTCAAAAAGTACACTGATGCTGAAAAATCACTAAAACAGTCAAAATACTTTCCACCACAAAATAATCCTGATTTTTATCAGCCGATAACCTCTTTTTTGGTTCGTTTAATCACTTACCACGGTATTCATAGATCACCAAAGGATTCAACGTTTAGTTTTCCAATTGTTTTCCTCATATACCAAATCTGAAAGTCCTAAACCATAAATTAAGGGAGTTATAAGCGAAAATAAATTGGCCACCAGCAGACTTTGAGGCCTAATAACTCCCTTATTGACCACTTGCGGACCCCTCTTTATAGGAACTTTTATCACTATTTTGACGAGAGGAATCTGCCCTGAAGCGTTGGTCCAACAATTTTGAATCACCCTGTATATATATTTTCACATATTTTTCAATAAAGATTTAGTATCACATTCTGACACCCTGACGGTTATTTGAATAGATCTAACCACGACACACGTTTTCTTAATCACAGCCACCCCTGTGATTCCTTCATTAATGAACGTTCGGTAGCTGATAATACAAATTTACAGTGGAATCTATACGTTGGAAGTCATCTACACCCTGTACCGATTATCAACAAATCATCAAAAGTAAGAATAACGCCTAAAAAATTACTTTGACAGAACTTCAATATTTAAAATTTGCTTTCGATAGATTCGTACTCGATTCAAGCTTTAAAAAATCGTGTATTCAACTCCCGCAACTTTGAATCGTCCGTTCCTCGTTACTCCACTGATGCGGAAATGTCGAAGGAAATGTCCCAACCAAACCAGAAGACACCTCCACGAACCAAATTTTATTATGAACGCCGTATGAGGATGCATGAAGTTGACCGTCTTTTCAATCAATGTGTTTTTCTATTGACGAAATCGGGTAGTAATAATTCGACTGTAGGATTCGATTTTACTATCCGTGAAGTGGTCGTCAGAATTACACACATAACAGAGATCAACAGGCGTTCCATATCCCTTAGTAAAAAAGAATTTTACAAATTCGTGGATGGTCTGAAGCCAGTAGTGGAGAAACTTGGAAATTTTCAAGAACGGTGTCGTCTTCAAAGAAAATATGATGCAGATTATGAGAGCTGTCCATCTAGCTTCCAGGCCCTATGCGGTCACCTTTACCACGGAGACCCTGAGTGGAAGCATAAAAATGAAAAGTTCTGTGCAGTCGGCAGCTGATGATGTGCGATCTCGAGGATATGCGTATATTTCTACCTGTCACCAACATTCTACACATACATGCAGCTCTGGGCGATTCAGATTCAGCCATGAAAAGGTACCTGCAAGAATTACCCGAGTTACAATGTGCCAAATATGATTTATGTAATAGTTTCTACAATATAGTTGCTGTAGAGATTTTACATAGAAATCACGAATGAATTAATAAGAAGTACCTTGGGAAGAGTTGATTAACTCTACAGCACCCTGGTCTATAAGGTTGATAAGAAGTGGTGCTAAATTGAAGTCAATCAAGTGCAGCACAAATATAACATTCATTGATAGTCTAAACTGTATGCCCATGCCTCTATCAAAATTTCCGAGTGCATTCAAGGTTCCTGAGTCAAAGAATATTTTCCGTACTTTTTCAGTACCCACATCAACTACGTGGGACCCTTACGGATGAGGAACAGTATGGTTACGATGAAATGAATAGTGACAGGGTAAAAAGGATTCATAAAATGGTAGGGTGAACAGGTACAAATCAAAGATATGAAAGGAGATTTAGTGTATTACAGTGCGGAAGATGTCGATGTGTTAATTCTGAAATTTATTTATCAGAGTGGATGACATAGACCCTTTCCAACAAGCGAGCACGATAGCTTCAGCCTGTAATTGTGTATTCAGGCAAAATTTCTTGAAGCCATACTCAATTGGTATTATACCTCGGGAATAACTAATCGATCACAGCTCTGAGTACAACACGATAGAAAAAATCGATTACAACACGTCGGTAATGGAAATAGAGGTCAGGTTAAAGTAAATCATACAAGCTGAGGGTTTCTGCAGTGACACAAACATGTTTATGTTTTGCGGTTGTTGATTCCACGGTTGTCTGGAATGTTATCCCATTTAAACAAAAACTTTCTCATTTGACGAAATGTCTGAAACAATTCTTGAGAAGAGAACACACCATTACCCAAGAAAAGAGGATTCGCTATGCAGGGTACAATCTCATAACAATGTGACAATGTGCATTTCGGAGGAATTTGAAAAAATAACTTTCCCCTAAAGACATTCACGGGTGGGAATAGAGAACTGTTGAAAAACGACCCACTAAATCTTAGGGATACATTTTTGGAGGCAGGATGAATGCTGTAAAATTGCACCATAAATACCCCGGCAAAGAGAAAATACTCTATGCCGACTTTTGATTCTGAACAACTATGGTGAATATTCCTAGGGGACTCCGACCGTCATGTTCAGTAATGAAGAATGCCGAAAGGTCCCTTTGCATCAGGTCGAAGGTTTAGTAAAATGTGGCGTCTTATCCCGAAAGACTCTCTATCACCCGGCACTTACGTACAAGTTCAACGACAAACAAACAGAGAAGGCCCTCAAAAAGGGGTATGAAATTCGGAGAGGTATTCGAAATATGGCAATATAAAACTCATAGACATAAGAAAACCTCGAAGGCAGGAGGAATGTTGCATCTTACGTTGATCGTATTTTGAAATTAAGCGATGCAGCAGCGGGTTGGCCGAGAGGGTGAAGACAGACGACGACAAAAGAATCTACATCAATCAGTAGTTAGGAAGAAGGTGCCGAGCTAAACGACTCTGTGATTTCTAAGAATACCAGTCTTCGGGATACATATTATATCAAACTGATGTTCAATTTGTTTTGGGAAAAATTCAGGCAAAGGGACACATGACCTAGTCAGCGATAATTCAGAACACGCCAGAACTTTATAAACTTTTGAACGAATCAAATTTTGAAGTTCAGTGAATTACGCGAATAAAGGATGAAACGTACTGGTTTCCTGGATGAATGTAAAAGAAATATATTGCTCACTATGAATCCTGGCGATTACATACCTCCTACGGTTACTTTTTGGAAGATTCCACAAATGAATTAGAATCGCTTGAGACCAATTCGTATATTATTATATACGTATCTGAGGTGCCCAAAATTATTTTTTCTGATATTCACCCCATCAATAGGTGCTTATAACAATGCATGTAAAGTTAATATCACAATTAACAATTAACAAACTGTAAACTTCGATGCGATTAATGCAATGATAGGAAAATAACGAGGACCGTAGAACATAAAATAGTCTCTCCGAAAGAAAAGAAACAAAATTGTACAGACTTAATTATGTGAAGAGGATATGGTTGAAAGATTCTTATCACACACAACCATTCGGATACAGAGACATGTGATTGTTCTCAGTAAAAATAGTACAAATATACATACTGTATTCTGTAATAATTATACCCATCCTATTAGACCCTATCAAATAGCAGTGTGAGTCAATTTGTAAAAGTACCCAACATTTTGTGAAAAACAGTCACCGAAATCACAGAAATTCTTCAGCTTGGGGTCACAGGGTGACAATGCTGACATGTTTATGATCGGCAGGTGACCCTTGCGAGGCTGTAATGTGGGGTAGTGTTTTGGGCTTCATCAGATGCTTTAATGTAATGTGAAATTTGAGGGGTGGATTACCGAAAACAGATAGTAATATTGTTCACACACACGCACATCGGAGAATACATCCTGAATTACTTTAGGATTATAATACCACTATTTCGCATTCCTTTGCAAAAAAAAATCTGCAATATTCTTCTGGGGTTGACGTTCAAAAACTATTGAAAAAACCAGCAACGTCGTGCGTGGCGTAATAACGGGAATAGTAACCATATTTGACTTAAAATCATTTTCCAGTTCCGTTCCGGAATCAGGCATAGATTCGTGTATTGTTCGGCACGGATCATCTAACGTTATGTAATGTAACCCTGTTCGCCCCCTTGGTGAACGAATTGTAGAAATCGCTCGGAATTAAATAAAAATTCCAACACAAGACATGAACGTGTCGAGGGAAAGATGGAGGTCAAATGACAAGCAACAATTTATTAAAGATTTTGTTATTTTATTCAAATTTGTATTATTTCTCAAAACACCTAAAACAGTACAAGCATTTATTTTAAATCAAGAGTGGTGATGTTCCAATGGAGATCTGGTACCCAAAGGTATCGAGAAATCCACCCGAGTAATTGACAGAGAAAGAACACACCAAAGAAAACTCAGTCAACTCGAATTGACATGGCCAAATTACAGAAACCTTCTTGAACAATGAATCTCGTGACAAAAGACAGATATCGTAATCGCAAAATCAATTAAAAGCTCGCGCTTACGCTTACGCATTCGCAATCGCCATCGCAACACACACACACACATCAGTATCAATATTTCATACAAAGTACATGAAGAAATGGTTAGTAAACGACGCAAATGGCACAGTACAATTCAATTCAAAATAATCAGGGACCCAACCAAACTCCTTTCTATAGGCAGTTGCTGGTAATGTTGCGTAACGACAGCGACGGAGCAACCTAGAAAGCCCTAAACCCACATACTCTTACATATACTCCGCTAAAGTTGATTCCGATCTATTAAATACCTTGACCGTCTCGCTGACCCCCCTTTCACATCAGGAACAGCCCCACAAATTCCCCAAAAATGTAAATGTTATGACATAGTAATACACAATTATTAATACAATCGTTGGACGGAAGGGAGTGTTCGCTGTCGCTACGACTTCGAGGAGCCGTACACATTATTTATGAAAATGTTAGTCTGTCATCAAGGCCGAAACATACACAAGATATCGTCTTTCTGTCAATTTGAAACATTGGTCGAGGTGTGTGACTTTTGAGCAGCGGCCAATGTCAAATGAAGGTTAAACATGCATAAGATCTTACAGTGAATTATGGAAATCGAAACAACAATTCAATTACAAAAAAGGGACACATTAGATTGCACATTGCAACAACGTCAAGTTTTCATTAATCACAGTAATTCATTATTATCACAGGTTTTCGTTAAATTCAAATATTAAAATACATTTGACAATCTTGTCTCTCTTTAAATCCTAATTACTTTGAACGGTTTATCAAATCACAATTATACAAGTACTAATAATACTGAAAAGTAATAATTTCGGGAATTAATCAACTCGTCAAAACTTGTAAAATGTTGTAAAAACATGGAAGGCGCATAGCGACCGGCAATGTGACTACGTGACGAAAACGTTTATCAAGATATCTCGAGAATTAACTAAGATCGCGGAGGGATT